>MQRK01224633.1:0-15562 GCA_001938485.1 Girardia tigrina
TGAGCCGCACTTTTCTTCGTTCGTGGTGTCATTTTCTTGGAATAATTGAAAACTGAGGGTACACTAAAATTGTCTTTTCTGACCCAGAAAAGTTATTTTGTCCTTTTGAGTGAATTATGAAAAGTGCTTAGTATTTTTTTTAAAATTCTGTTATTTTAAAATTCTGTTATTTAAAAATAACTATTTATGATTTTTTTTACTGATAATTTTTTTAATGCCAATAGAATTATTAGGAGAAATAGAATTTTTACTGACAGAAATTCTCTGATCTAAATTACAAAAATTAAATTAAAAAACCACAATTTAAAAAATTAAAATTTTTTAATTCATACATGACATCTTTTAAAAGTACTATTAATGATTTTGTAAAATATTTTCTTAAAAAATAATGTATTCAATTTTTTTCGATGTCCTTGCAGTTTTATTAATTGACTAACCTTTTTGAGTAAAAAATCAGCTTATTTATTAGTTAATTTATTTCAATATTTTAATTGAAAAGATGTTAAAGAATTTTAAAAAAGAAAATGAGTTGTTTCATAAATCATGTTAAAATAAAGAAATTCGAAAATTTAAAAAAAAGAATGAAATTTGTAGTGTTTTTTTAATGTGATATTATTGTTGTGGTGTTTTTTCATGTGATGTTTTTTCGTGTTTTGGACATGATTTTATCTGCCCTACTTCATGCCTCCTGCAATTGCTGATCTTTTTCTTAGTTGATCCATACATATCTTAAACAGTTGTACTTCCATATTGATTGGAATATTGGGTGACTTGAAAATTAAACATGATATTATAAGAAATTCTTTCCTTCTTCGGACATTTATCTTAATGTCTTTAATAAAGTTTGAAGAATTATATATGAATCTTGTTATATATTAAGATAAATCATGTCATCGGTGAAGCTTTGCAAACTTGAATATTAAACACATGATCGGTTATCCTGCTATACATATAAGATGGAGTTATAATACTGAGAAATTTGAAAAAGTGCCTCTTTTTTGCGTTAAAATACTGTTATAAAAATAAATGCACTTTAATATTGGAATTTTAAATAATAGGAAACTATTCAACAAAATAATATGTGGTTTGTCGAACACAGTCGACAGGAATATTATCCACCGTCAACAGAACCTTTGGCAATTAGATACGGTTCATTTCTGTTCCAAAAAGTTGTGTTGGGAATCCTTGTGCTGGTGGTCACGCATCTCATCTTCACAAACGTCTACCTACCCCACCAGCTCAATAAAAAACTAAAACAGAACCTTTCCAATTATAACATCACTCAAGACTGTCACATAGTTATCAACTGTTCCTCTGACAGCTCCTTGAATGTAATCGATTCCACCAGTACCGGTCTAACGGAACTTCCTCCTTCATCCCAGACAGTCGTGTATGAATCTCGCTATTTGTCTGATTACGAGCATGTGCGATGTCTCGGCAAAGGAGCGTTTGGAGTGGTGTTTGAGGCTAAGAACAAGGTTGATCAATACAGTTATGCAGTGAAGCGGGTCCGAGTGAGATACAGTGATGAAGCGCGCACTAAGATGATACAGGAAGTTAAAGGTAAGTTCTTTAAAATTCTTTAAAACTATGCGGTTGAAAAAAGGAATATTATCAAGACAAATTTTTGAGTTCTGTGAATAGTACCACCATAAAGTTATGTACAAATTAAATTTTCTTATTTACTAAAGAACGCATACATCAACATGCGCATACGGACAAAAGAGTTTGTAGTAGTGTAATTTTTAGAGGAATATAATAATTTTGTGAATTTAAGTTATTTAATTTGTTCATAGATATATTTTTTTATTAATCCATCAATCGAAATTCGGTTATTTTTCAGTAATGTGATGCAGATTATCCATTTAAAATGTTGTCACGGTTCTTCTGTTCTTTCCATAGACAAATCATCACACAGTAACGCTTCCTTTTGAGAACTAAACTCAACTCTTGTCGATTTTAATGAATGAATATACGATTAATACCACAATATAGCCGCTAACTGTACTATATAACATATATGTAAACACTTTCCTGATAAAATATCATCATTACATTACTATTAATTTACATTATATTTACTATCAGTACATCTAACAGAATTTTTGTACCCTTTACGATATTTCCACAAACTTCCGCCTTCATTACGACCATGTTCCTGGATTCTCTGTCGCAGATATTGCGTAGTCTCTAATATACATGATGTCAAACCATATTATATATGTATTGTTTATATATGCATTGTTAACGCAATTCATAACAGTGTTAGGAAGATTTTTGCTGAACCTGCTTTCAATCTTTTAGATACGTAATTTTATTATTTGTAAATTTATAGAGGTTATATACATTCTATGCTTTCGCCATTGATTCTTAAATCCATCGAAATAAAGTACAGTTGGAACACATCCAATTTCTGATTGATTCCAAATTGATATTTATTCTATATAATTATTTTATGAATTAATTTATCAATAGTTTCTGTCCAACACCGTTAGGATTATGATCGGATTTCGTTGCCAAATATGCAACTATTATGTGATTGCAAGGCTACATATAAACTGTACGGTTCGCTGTACATAATCTCTGTAACATAGTTTAAAATTAATCTGGATATGGAAAATGTTGTAAAGGATACAAAAGATATGTGCACTCAATAAAGGAATTATTGGGAGAGTGACACTATTAGTGCGCCTATATCAATTTTCATTTGTCTCTCAAATCAGGATTTAATCTCCTAAAATTTCATCACTAATGCCAACATAGTCATACTTTACCAAAACATACATTTGGGAGACATTTACTCCCTAAACAACAACCTTAACAAAGAAACCCTGAACGAATTCTGCATCATAAAATGCCTGATATTTCATAAGTGTCATAAGGTAAGGACTTCAAACTCTAAGAAATTCCCCATTTGTAGCAATACTTGGTCGAAGGTAATAACTAACCATTTCATGAGATTGGATGGTTACTAGATGAAATCCCCAAATACGCAACCAGGGTAGGTATGAGGAGCATTAAACTATCAGGATAGTACATTAAACAATTCCACGACTACATTATCAACGACAAAATTGAAATACCTGGAACATAGGCTTCCAAGATTAAATAAGCGAAACTCCACGACCAATTGTCTCTACAGTACTATTGCTACCCTCACATAAGATGCATGATTTGATCCGGTCCTTAAAGCAAGTGTGCGGTCCTTCAGTTCTAAATGTTATTTAATTTCACAGATATTGGAATCCTAGACCTAATGTGCAAACTGTACTTGCTATCAGATCTTTGGCAGAGTTGCAAAATGATATGCTGATGACTCGTGTTATACCATCACAGCTAATATTCACTGGCATCAGTAATTATTTTTCAAAAATCATTTGTTCTCATAATCGCGGCTACAAATAAATTAATTTTGTTTTCATGGGCTTGATAAATTCATTTACAAATATTGTAGCGATCGCCACATGTCAATATTATAGCTTATGATACACAGGAAATTACGTACAACTTTTTTCTTCTATGAATCGTTTTCTAAGATAACATAAAAGTTTAAAAACCTTTATACATCTGCCACCAAAATTATGTCGTGTTCGAGAATTTGTATGAAAAATAACAATATATACATTTGTCAGAGTCTATCAGTACCCAAGGTTTTGTTGAATTGTATCCCTGAAAAATTTCATTGGCACTACTTTTAGTAACATGGTTTTCTAAAGGTTAGCAAGGAAACCTCTGCCCTCGACACGGGACACTAGAGAATTGGATTTTCCTTTTATTCTCTGATGGGATTTAATTATATCAGTTTGAAGCATTTCAAAACTACATCCGTATACGATTTACCTTGCAATATACTATTATTTCCCTTTTGTTTTAGTATGGTCTTCCTTCTTTTGATACCTTAAAATATTCATTTTGTGCCTCTAAACAGTATTGTCAAACCTGACAGATAGCTTACTATCTGTAATAAACACCTCAAAGGATTAATGGAACGTCAACAGTGCACCATCTTCAAACAAGACAGTGCATCATGCCACCAGACGAGGATGGTTTGAGAATTGCTCTTAACTCTCTTAAATTCACCTTAATCCCATGGAGAACATATGATATAGAGGATAATCGTTACTCTTCAGCCAATCAGTCCCTAGCACTTGAAAGAGATCATCATGATAGTGGGAAACTCCTGCGACAGGCCTGAGGAATGCAGGAAATTGGCGAATATAATACCGCAATGAATCGACACCGTTCTCAAGGCGATTGGGGTATGTGCTGCTTACTCCAGTTATTGTTTGTTTGTAACTTGTTCCATTATTGTGTTTCCATTGACACAATCGTGTCAGTCTAAATACACATGTGTCAAAATTGGAATATGTGATATAATTTTGGTAGCAGCTGTTCTTGAGCTAGATCCGTTAGCATTTGCTCGCAGTAATCAGAATATATTGATTTGACTAGTGTTAATTGTTGAAAATCTGTGTCACATATACTGAATCATCCGATAGTGTCATTAATTTCAGTGTAAGCCGCGGTAATAAAAAGGTCAACGTGTATAGCAAAAAAGAATTAAAATTTAAAATACCAGAGGTGGCGTAGAAGTAACTCATGCCTGCAAGTAAGATAAGTTAGACTCTCTTATTGTTTAATTATAAGTTATAATTTGTAACTATGACAGGTAATGATAATAAAATAAATTATTTAAACTACAATAATTTTAAATCGTTAAAAGATTCACAGGCTTTACGCATTAATTTAAGCCCGTTAAAGCTTACCTTAATCACATTAAACTTTAATTTAATCCACCTTAAAATATTACATATATTTTACATATAAATTAAAATTACCCAAGTTGTAACAGTGTAGAGACGTATGATATTTTGAAAAGACGAAAAATGTATTTTTATATCCAAATTCTTCTCTTTGAGTTCATTTAACAGAAATAATTTTTAATATCTTCTGTTATCGTACGAGCAGTGCGAGTGATTGCAAGCAGCAATTCTTCTCTGTTGCTACAATTATGGTTTTTAATATTATTTTTTCATTTGGAAAAGACTTCTTCAATGGGATTTAATTGCGGGCTTGAGGCGAGTACAAATAACAGCTCATGCCCATACCCAGAAACCAAATCCTTTACAGCATCGCCTTTATGTATGACACAATTATCCAAAATAATTCTATGATTTGACGTACTGCTATCACGCAACATCAAGCATAATCGATTCAAAAAACTGACAGAATTTTCTGTTGTAAGACAACTCTCTGATTTCAAAATTCCAAATTTTTGTTTTGGAATTGACTGCCAAAACAGATTTTTTTTGCATCTATGGTTCTTATATTTTTCCTATATTTATATCCGCGTATACTCAGGGAATATTTTTGCCGGGCCGAACAACTAATGCCAAACTCATCTAAGAAAATAATTTTTTCTTCGTCAAAGTCAGAAATTATACTCAATATTCGTATCGTTTCTCAACGTTATTTTCAATATTTCTTCTTTCTGGAATGAGTTCGACCTTTTTTAAGTGGTGTTCAATTCTGCTTGGTATTTATTTATAGTTGTTACTGATACATCTACAATTATTTTAATCAATTTTGTTTGTATTTCTTTTAGATTAATTCATACATCTTTATCAATTTCCACGCGAATCAAGTCCACAACTTTAGAAATCAACTTTTTTATTCTGGGTCTTCTTTTTTCGTCATGATTCTTCCTGTGTTTCGTATAAATAAATATTGATGAAATGGTTTTTCGGTTGATGTCCATTTGCATAGCAATTCGGCTGGGATTTTTCCCTTCTTCGTATTTTCAATAACAGCGCGTCTTTCGTCATCGGAGATTTTGCGTTTAATTTGAATTTGTGATGGCATTGTTGGATCTTGGGATCGTAATCTGGAAATACAAATGAAATAAATCAATTTAAATGTAAATATACATTTAATGTATATGCAAATGTATATAAATGTGAATATAGTATAGATTTTTAAAATAACAGCTAATGATATTTTAAACAAGCATTTTAAATACACGCTCTCTTTAAGCAAAATAAAGTAAAACTTAAAGGGATTAAATTAAAGTTTAACGGAATCAAATTAAGGCGTAAACTCAGTATTGACCAGTATAGTATTATTGAATTATTTTTTTTCGTTACGAATGTTCGAACTAACAACATTTTTGAAAGAAATTTTGTCTTGAATATCATTTTTGAAGTATCATTGTAAAATGTAATTTAATTTGGCTTTCAGCGTTTGCCCATCTCGAGCATCCTGGAATCGTGAGGTATTACCAAGCGTGGTTTGAGCTGCCTCCTCCCGGTTGGCAGGAGGCGAAGGATGTCGAAATGGGATTGAAATTGCGAGAGGGGGGATCCGAGGGAAGTGATGATTGGACCGAGACAGAACATGAAGAGTCCCAGGATTCAACTCGATGCACAACAACCAGTGACTGGTCTCGAGCCAGTCTCTTGAACAATGATCAAGACAGTCTCGTTATTTTTGATCGTTCTGCCGTGCCTCACACATCTCACAACTCGGTCGTGTCTCCGTCTCTGTCTCGTGTGTCATCAGACCACAGTAACCGTAACCATCCTCTTGCCTCAACTCATTGCTCTCACATATATCTTTACATCTGCATGCATCTCTACAGCTCGCGTAGCCTCAAGGACTGGCTCCAAGAGAACCAGCGAGCACAATACACTCGTCCCTCCACACCAGAACTACTCCAGATCTTTGCACAAATCGTCGACGCAGTTGCCTATCTTCATTCCAATGGGCTCATGCACCGCGACCTCAAGCCCTCCAATATCCTCTTTGATAACCAGAATCATATCAGAATCGTCGATTTTGGTCTTGCCACGTCTCTAAAGAGAATCTCTCGCACTTCCAATACGACAAACCCCCAGGTTCCTGGCTCGCCTCATTCCAATCTCACACAAGCCAATAATAACAGCTCGAGCAACATCGCCACGGTTCCCAGTGGAGACACGAATTACTCTTCTCTCACGAGTAATGTCGGCACTGAGCTCTACATGAGTCCAGAACAGTGTGATGGTTCCCAATACGATCAGAAGGTCGATGTATTTGCGCTGGGGATCATCTTTATCGAATTAATTGTGCCTTTATCGACCGAAATGGAGAGAGCTATTGTGCTAATCAAAGCAAGGCAACTACAGTTTGAACCGTGGATTGTCGATTCGTTTCCCAAGGAGATCGCTTTTGCGTCCCGGCTGTTAAATCACGACCCTAAAGAGCGCCCGAGTTGTGAGGAGATCTTTGAGGATGATTTACTTGTGGACGTTGTTGATGTGGTCAGACTGACTCGGCAACGGAGTCGGTCTGTTTCCAGCCCGCGATTGTCGTCCGAGTGACAGGACTGACTGACCGTATTATTTTGTAATTTAGTCACCAATATGATATTGTATATGTGATACAGAGTCTGTGCATTTCCATCGATTATGATGATAACCAGATCAATAAATATTTATCTAAAGTCTTCGTAGTTTTCTCATCTTTAATAAATACTGCAATATACATGTTATTTATTTAAATATAAATTATTATTTGTGTGGCACTTGGGTGTAACTTGTGATATGAACATTACCAGATTGGTAAATGAATGCTCCATCATCTAACAAATTGAGGAAGGAACCTTCAAAATTTAAGACACAGGCAGAAAAAGCTCTGAATTACAGTTCAATGGTGGTTGAATTATAATGAAAAGCGTAGAATCGCTGCAGTCATTTAAATCGAGAGACACTTAAGTAATATATTTGTTACGTGTTAAGTTGTCCGTTTTATGCATTAGTTCTGGATTGTGCCTCTCCAGCTCAGATGGTTAGTTGACATACCCGAGACCAGTGATGCCAGACCGTGTGCGGGAAATTTTGTAAAACAGCGGGAAATGCGGGGAATAATGGATTAAAGCGGAATTTTTTTCAACCGTGTTAATGATAAATATTTGGTCATACTTTTTCTTAATGAAAATGGCAAAAGTAAAGACTTCCATACTTTTGATGGTAACTTATACTATTTATAAGTTTATTGTTTTTCCTTCCTAGAAATTCGTAAAAAAGTTATCAGTTAATAATCTTTTTAAAAGAGACTTTGATTTTTAATTTACGCTTTTCTTTTGCATAAATAAATAATTTCTGATGTACTGACTGTTTGTATTGTGCATTCTGTTAATTTATGTTATACATATGTAACATTTTTGTTTGACTTCTAGAGTATATGAATCTCAGTATTGCCAACCTGTTTTTGCGTTTGTAACTTTGTAGTTTGTCGAGGCTTCTCTGCTGACGGATTTGACTTGGAAGTCTTCAGTTTTCCTCAAAAAATCAAATACCGTAAAACGTCGGGGAAAAGCCCGGTTGTTGACGTGTAACTGTTACCGGTACCTTGAGGCGATAAGGTGAAATAATATGGACCGCCATGTAATCCTTTCGTGTCCATAAAAAAACCGTCTAACGATGATTTAAGGTTCGATCGATGACCAGGGCCGGATTTACAAGTAGGCCGACTAGGCCATAGCCTAGGGGCCCCAAAATGTTGAGTAGTATACTGTATACAAAAAAATGAATATCAATCGAATTTCTTGACTCTGAACAGATAAAGTCACTTTGGTGAATGTTGTTTGATGCAATAACTAAAATATAGCTTACAGGCTATGATACATACTATGCTTTATTAAATTGTCAAATCTCATTCAAACTACTTGAGTAGGGATGGCAAAAATATTTCGATATATGATATATTGCTTTCGATATTTTTTTCGATATAGTTTTGTTTACTCATTTTTGTGTACCACTGTGCATACTAACTTTTGAAAAATATATATTAATAAATTTGAAACAAAATGGAAAATGGGAAGAACTTATGAAAGTGGAGCTTCAAAGAGAAAGAAAAAAGCAGAAACAGAAGAAAAGATAAAGAAACATCCAAAGCTCGATAGTTTTCTGTTAAAAACAGAATCATCATCTTCAGAAAATCTTATAAACTTTGGAATCAGTGAAGAAGCTAATTTATCGGATGTTTTAAAGTTAAAAAACTCAATTGAGGTGGCTCAAACAGTAATCGAACAAGCAGAACTCGATAGGGAGATGGGTATCAAAAAAGATTTGCCACTAAATAGAAAAAATGATCCAGGACTTTGGGAAAATCTTTCAGCTGAGGATATAAAATTTTGGATAGAGAGCGGTCGTCAACATGTCAAAATTTAGAGAATGACTTTAAATCTTCTAAAATGACATAAAGATCGCGATCGATATTGTTCAAAAAGCATATTTCTGGGGGAAAAAATAAACGGTGAAACATTCAATAGAGAATGGCTCATATATTCACCAACATTGGGTTGTGTATTCTGTTTTGTGTGCAAACTTTTTGAAGCCTCAAAATTTGCTCTAGCTTAAATCGGATTTAAAGATTGGAAAAATTCCGTGGCATCGATTCAAAGTCATTAAAACTCATCTGAGCACAAAACAGCTTCTTTAGAATACTTTCATAGAAAAAACAAAAACATTTTAAAGGATCAACTTCTACAGCAAATTTGTAAAGAGAGAAACTACTAGAGAGAGGTTCTAAGAAGAGTTACGGCTGTAATGTGCACATTGATTGAAAGAAACTTAGCTTTTACAGGTTCGAATGAAAAATTTGGGACTGATAACAACGGAAATTTTATCGGTTTGCTAGAGTTGATTGCACAGTTTGATCCTTTTTTGAACGAGCACATAAAAATTATGGTGACAGTGGTTCTGGAAAAACAAACTACCTCTAGAAGACTACATATGAGGAATTGGTCGTATTGATGTCAAGAAAAGTTTTGCAATCAATCAGCGATGATGTTCTAAAATCGAAGTATTATTATTTATCAGTAGACTCGATACCTGACGTGACTCCCACAGATCAATTATGTGTAATTTTGAGGTACATAGATCAAGCCAATGAGCCAATTGAAAAATTTGTCAACTACATCCATATGGATGATCACACAGGGGAAAATTTAGCAAATGTAACCGTAAACTTTTTAAAGAAATATTGAACATAGAAATCAGCAACTACAGAAGCCAGACGCGAGTAATATGACTTGAAAATATAAAGGCATGAAAACTAGAATTTTGGAACTTAAGTTTGTAAAATTCTTGCGATGTTCAGGTCATTCTCTTAACTTAATAGGAGAGGCTGGTATGAATTGTAGTATCGAAGCAATTAACTTTTTCGATATTGCTCAAGAACTGTACAATTTTTTTTTCTGCTTCCACAAAGCGATGGAATATTTTGGAACAATTAGGAAGTAGTTCACTGAAATTATTACCGAATACTCGATGGAGTGCTCATGCTGACTCAGTCAAATGTATTTACGAGAACTACAACAAATTGATGGAAGGATTACTTACAATCAATGAGAGTTCAAGTTTGGAAACGAAAGCAAGAGTAGAAACTGGAAATTTACTATCAAAAATGGAAACTTTTGAATTTTCCATACAAACAATAATGTGGGATGAAAATTTACAACGAATGAATGCAGTTCCAAATCATTGCAACATGCTAGTATTACTCTCGATACATGTTCTGAACTTTATTCATCTCTTGGTGATTATTTTCTTGGATTAACTTAAGTTGAGTCCACGTGAAGAATTTAAGAAAAATGTTTTCCTAAAAATCGTCAATAATCTCACTACAGATTTAAAAGAAAGAGCTCAATGTTACCATGAATTTTAATAGATACAAGAAGCAATAAAGATAAACTAAAGATTTGTGTTGATCATCTTGTGGAAGACTGCGCAGAAGACATTGACGAAAATTTATATTCAGAAATCGAACACCTACATAAATATTTGATTGATCATTTCAATACCCAACCTCCTCATTTCTCTCATTTGGATTTATATAAACTTATTAAGGAAAAACAAATGGAGATTGCATTTCCTAATACCGAAATAATACTTAGAATTTTCATATGTTTCAGGTTATCTAATTGTTCTGGAGAGAGGTCATTTCCAAATTAAAATTAACAAAAAACTGTTTGCGATCAATTCTTTCCCAAAAGATGTTAAATAATGTTGCATTATTATCAAGCAATGTTGAGAAAATGAGGTCAAGTGATTTTGATTCATTAATTAACGATTTTGTCAATAAAAAATTCCGAAAAAAATTATGTAAATTGGATTGAAATAAAATTTTGAGATAAATTAAACGACTATTATATTTTTGCAAACAAAAATAAACTTGGTATTGTTGGGTATTAAATTATCTTTAATATAATTATTTACTTTTAAAACACAAATCTTAAATCCTAATCTTTAATCGTAAATCTCTATTCTTTATTCTTTAATCAATAATCTTTAATCTGAAATATTTAATCTTTGATCTGCATTGGAACACTAATTCATGTAGCGTACTAATAGGATAATTCCAGAATAATTTAAAAAAGATAAATTGATTGATTTAAACATAAGTCAAATACAGTATGGAATGATACTATGATTGGAAGGTTTTTACGGTGAATTTCATATTAATCGGAACACAGTGATTTTTGAAAATGCTATTTCTCATTTTTAGGCTATTTTGAATGAGTTATCCATTTCAGCAAGACTGGTTAAATAGGATTAGTACTGATGGATTGTCATTTAAAATGTGGTTGAGTCCAATACGAGATGATAAAAACAGTGCACATTGTACAAAATGCAGCAAACGTTTTCAGCTCAAAATTAGTGGAATATATACCGTTTCTTCACAAGCAGAAGGGAAAGCCCACGAGAAAAATTACTCGGATAAGGCAAGATGCACCTCTGCTGAAATTTATTAGTAGTAGCACTCTTGACGTCTCTAAACCTAAGCATATTGAAAGAATTAAAACAATGAAGGTACAATTGAGGTGCTGCATCCACTTTGTGGATCATAACTTCCCATTCCAGGCTGCTGATCACTCAGAAGTCTACCAACAATTGTTAGGACTTTAGAATGGCGGAAATTACCGTTGACATTTGCATCAGAGTGAGTTGATTTTTGGAGGCAACCAAACAGACCTACTGTACATTTCCCGTTGGCGAGGAACTTTTAACAAAAGGATTTAACGGGTACGCGGCATGTAAAGAGTGCATGAAAAAGGAACAGCATAAAGCTGCCGAAAAAGCCACTACAATTGAACACAAGCGAAAATGAGAATAACAAGTTAGGACTTTACACAAAATTAGGGTAGTATGCTGAAAAAATATTATTGCATCATTTTAGATTGAAGAGGAAATGGAAGGTAGTTAAAAACGTCGACAACTGCTTCAAGCATAGGGGGATGTGATTGACAAGAAAATTAATCTGGAAAATGACAAGAAGAAGTGATGATTGAAGAATAGAAAAAGAAAGTGTTTTTTATGCGGCTAGAAGAAAGGAGGTTGATTATCAAGAAAAGAAAAAACTGATACATCAGAAAGCACAGGAAAACAAAATAGTGCTGGAAACGATTTCAAAGGTTTATGCAATAATTTTACTATAAGAACTATTGCACATCTATTCTTTTTATATGTAACATAATTGCACCTCAGGGTAATTTACAAAATACCATATTGATGATAGGGTTGCCTAATTCTTTAGGGAATAAAGTTTAAATTTTTAATAACGTTTTCTGTATCTATATGAACATGTGTTTTCATTTCTATTTGATGGGATATTCGTGGGAGGTATTATATCATTTCCATAGAGGATATAACATTGCGTAAATAGTGGCATTATGACACGTGGGAAAATAATGTAAAGCGGGAAATTTTAAAAATTGACATCTGGCATCACTGATTACAATTAAATATAAAAATTAATAAAAATAAATGAACTTCAGATAACTTGTTTAAATAACCGAGTGATACGTGAGGGATAAATTCTACATATCGACTCAGTTTGCTATGAATAGCAGAAGTGCTTTACTTAGTCGTGAGAGCAATTCTAATTGTTTTGAGAATAAAGTTTCTGAAGCATTGGTGTTACAAACTTATGTTTTAATAAAAAACTTTTCTTTGATTTATCATAGACTCATGACAGAATATAGTTATAAAATCAAATTATAAAAAGACTATTTAAAAGTCCAGTGTTGTTTTGAATGAAAAAAATATTTTTTTGTATTTTGTGTTTATTCACTTTTAAACATGTTGTCCTAACAATCATTTAATTAAGTGTTTCCGAAAAGATTCAGCTTTTGTTTACTCTCTCAAATCATATTTTTTGATATTTATTATGAATTAATATCAATAAAATTTAATATTTCTGTAAAAACTTTATGAAACATAACATTTCAAATGTTTGCAAACTGTTTCAAAACAACGTCTGCTCATGGGATACCGAAGATTTACGAAAACAAATTTGACAAAATTAAACGGTTTGTGTGGATTTTATTTACGATATTAAGTGCGACAGGATTTTTTATACACAGTCTTCTTTTAATTCGACAATTTAAAACTTATAAGACAATTATGAACACAAGAAAAGAGACAATAAGATTTTCTCAACCGGATATTCATATCTGTCCAAACAGAATATTTGCAGAAGCTTTTTTTCGGTATCCCCCGCCGAAGGAATATGAATATATGAAAAATGTTTCATCAGAAATTATGATATTCGATAGAAATGTAACAACAGATCGGCCTTTATTGAAAACGTATCTTTTATGGGGATCAATTGGAATAGCGAAACTTTTTAAAACATTTTCCCATAGGTATTCCCCAACCATTCTATTGCGATATTATTGTCATGGAAATTATTTCGATGCTTTTGAAAAGGATACAGAATTTGTTATGAATTGGGATCATTTGATTTGTATACGCTTACAACCGAATTTGTGCAAAATGAATACTCCTTATGAAAAAATTACTTTGATTTTGTATTCAGATAATTATCACGATCCAAATAACCCAGATCAGTTCAATATTACTCTCGGGGAATACAATCTTCTTGATTTCAATTTTAAACATCCTCCATCTAAAGATTATACGAATGATTTTACAATATATTTAACAGCACCTAATAGCGTTCCTGGTATCGATTCGACAAAATTTCGAGCGAAAGGAGGAGAGGAAACTACGTATACCATTAGATCTATTCTCAATCAAAGGATCTCGCAAAACGAGTACCAATGTTTAGACACTGATGAAAGTGTTTCCCGAGGTTATCATAACTTAATTTACGAACCTTCGACAATGGTAAATTATTCTATAGTTTCCATGTGCATTTGGGACGAATTTCAAAAACAAATCGTAAAAATATTCAATTGTTATTTACCAGTGTTGCCAATTTTATACCACATTGATTTGAAAAATATCCATTTTTGCTTTAACATATATGATCCAGAGTACAGTTCTAAAAAAGCTTAAAAATAATTTCCTTAATACCATATATAGCACAAATAGCAAATGCAAAGTGTATCAATCGTTACTCTTGTACATATTATCAATACCAAGGCGATTCTAGTACAAGTGCCTGGCCAAACATTGCAAGACTGAAAGAAATTTTAAAATTTCTGGACATAAATTCTTCAAGATTATATATTAGTCCAGGATTTGAAGAAATGACAAAAAGGATAATGAAAGAAGAAGACTTTAAACTTCACTTATGGTTAGGAAACACTTTGAAGGTATGAAAAGAATAATGATATTTATATTAATAATAATAATAATAATAACATTAATAAATAAATAAGATTTTACATTTAAAAAGTCAGTTACAATTTTGATAAACGGAAGTTTGCAAATGAAATTTATAAAATAAAATAAAGTTAAGGTTTATAAAAGTTAGAACATTTTTTTTAAAATTAGGTAATTTTAAGATTAAATAAATTTATAACATTAATTCAATTTAAAAGTTAATATAATAATAATTAATTAACATCAGACAACTTGTTTAAACAACCGAATGAGACGGGAGAGGTAAATTCTAGATATCGATCTAGATTTCTATGAATAGCAGAGGTGCTTCACAAAATATTGAAATCAATTCTAATTGTTTTGAGAATAAAGTTTCAATAATAATTGTTGTGTACTAAATTAAAACATTTTGTAAGATATTGAAAAAATAACTAAACAAATAATACACTTTTCATAAAAATTAAATATAAAAAATTAACTAAACAAATCTTAAAAAATCAATAAAGCTTTTAAAAAAAACTATCAAAAAATATCACAAAAAGAAGTTGTTTTAATAAACTATAAATTAACGAATATAGAATTATAAAAACAAAGTGGCGGACAATTTTTTCAACGACGAATTTATCGATTTATTCCTTATATTTATCGGATATCAATCATTCATAAAAAAATATTAATAACAATAATATTTGTAAAGTGACAACTTTACTTCATCAATAAATTATTTTTAATTCAATTTTTGTTGAATTAAAAATAATGATTTTTTTGTCGATTGTTTAAATCGATAGATTTTGTTTATAATATATTTTTCAAATAACCGATCACGTTTTCTTTTATCTACAGCTGTGGACAAAAGTCTGTTGACTTTCACATTTTCTACACATTAAGTGCACATTAAGTTCTTGCCTCCAAACACCACCATGAGAAGTGAAAATTATTTAAATGTGTTG
>MQRK01224636.1:10776-23680 GCA_001938485.1 Girardia tigrina
ATATACTCCTTCACAAGACCGAGTGGATCTTCAGGTATACGTCCAAGGATCTAAGATGCTATACCTGATAGATGTCAAGTGTCCATATGACACGAAGAAGAATATGGAGAATAACAACACAAAGAATATCTATCATTACGAGGCTCTTGCTGTTGCTTGCGGGGCAGCAATGCCAGAGACGACTGTGACAGTGCTCACCCTCCAGGTAGGGTGCCTAGGGATGTGGCCGAAAAGGAGCACTGACATACTCACAACTCTAAAGATCCCACCAAAGGTGATAAGACAAATCGCAATTGGCTGCTCTGTATCTAATGTAAAATACTCGACAGCCCAGTGGTCTTATCACCGTGATGGAATAGTTCCAAGCGGGATCCATAGAATAAATAGAATAAACATAGAGAAATATGATGAACCTCAGGAGGACATGTTAGCAATGGAAGAGACCGATTAGGAACATGTCGCTCCTGAAGGCGTGGAAGAGTTTGATCCGGCCGCCCTGGATGTACTCATACAATCTTTCAATTATAGAGTAGGAGTGCAACAGGGGGAACTTTTGTGATTGAGGATCAAACTCAAGATGATCCATCCGATGATGAGCTAGTCCCCAAACTATATAGGTCTAGGATTGGGGATTCATCAGAAGATGTAGATAACTCATCGTGGGAGGACGACCCAGCCTTCGATGATGAGTTATTAAAGTTAGGTTGAGCAGAAGTGTCAGGCTTGGCGGAAACGTTCACCCAATTGATGGGTGCGGGGGGAGGCCGCTAGAAAAAGAACCCCTGTGGAAACCAGGGCCGGTGCAGAGGACGCCTTCAGGCCGATGCATGCGGCGAATTTATTTATGTTCCAACCGGGCACTTTTGCTCAACGATAAAAAAAATAACTGACAAAACAGTAGTATGAGGTTAACGGTTAAATGTAACTTTTTCAATTGCTAATAAATTGCTTCTAGTTGTAATTTTATTAAAGCATGGGAACTATGTATATTGTGAATAAATATTGTTTACACATCTATACGTTTATACATGCATCTGTCCATCGGATAAGGACTTTTAATAGCAGATAGAATATATAATTTAAAAAAATATAAATATCTTTCGACCATGAAACCAATTAATCAAAAATAGCTTATATCATCAATTTAGGCGAGAGAGATTATATCAACCCTCTGTAACTTAACTTCTTTAAAGGACCCACATACAAGATGTTTTGATAGATTTAAACAAATAATTAAACATTATTCCAATTTAAAGTTTTAGTAATATAGAAAGTTGAAATCGGATACAACAAGGATATAATAACTTACATATTATGTTAAAATTACTGAATAAAAACTATGTATATATATATATATATATATATTTATTTTCGGCAAGCTACCATATAGTGTACTTGCGTAGTGTAATTTGTGACCTGATGATGGGATTTTTATTATCTCGAAACGCGTCGTCTTGTTTTTATCCCTATTATATAGATTTTACTTTGCAATGTATATATATATATATAATAGCTAGAAATAATTATAAGTAAAATGTATAAGTTAATTAATTTCTCTAAGAGTAATACTATAAAATGATAATAGTATTGATCGCTGATGCTGGTCTCATTTGTGATCTTTCTCGTGGAGATCCAAGAATTTCGCTGCATTCGCTTCTTGATGACATTGTGATTTGCAGAAGTTTTATGATGCTCTTTCTTCCACTTCCTGAACGCCTATCATAGTGAACAAGTTCCTCAAATCGCCGAACAACACTCAAGAACATAATCTTTGAAACACCGAGCAAACGAACAATTTCACAATGACGTTTGCCTTAACGAAAGAGCTCCACAATTGCACTATATTTATTCGACATGCTGAAAGTACAGTAAGTCAATACACAATATTATTCAAAGTACAATCCTTAGTACACAAAATCATGAATAATCCAATAACATAATAATTATTTGGATACGTTACAATACTTTTGTGTTAGGATGCATTAAGTTTTGTATTGTTTTTTTGCCGCATCATGTATACAGAACTTGAAGAATATGACGTAGTTTATTTTAATATCAACTTTTTATAATTTACCAATTTTAATTCAGCCAGGAAATCTTTTCCGTTTTTCTAGAAAAATTCCAAGTCTTGTTTGAGTATCAAAGAAGCCACATCTTCGCTTGAGAATCTTTTCGAGCCCGTCATATTTACCTGATGCTTTCTGATTACTTGTAGTGCAAAATGAAACCTTTAGAATATGTCATTTTAATGATTATTAGGTGTTTTAAAACTTTTTTGTTTGCTTATTTATGTACATATTGTTTTTCAAGCATTTCCAAAATATTCAGAACGATTTCAAGACTTTGTCAAGCTTATTATTTATACATATAATTTTATTCTAAAAGTATCGTTAAATTCTCACACAATTTTCAATACAAAATATAACAGAATTATCAATGTTTTTTGATAAAAATATTGTTGGGTTCGTGGTTGTTTTCCGATGAAAACTCAAATGATGACATTTTAAAAACTTATTTAAGAACAACATTATTAAATATTATGTAAACAAGTTTTGTTTAAATAAATTTCTGAAGAACACTTTTTCATAATTCTTGCACAAACCAATAAAATCTAAATAAATTGTAAATATAAATATATAGTTTAATTAAATGTATATTTTATTATTTTTAAAATATTTTATTATGTATTTTTTAAAACTATAATAATTTATTAAAAACTCCTTTTGAATATTTTATATCTTTTATTTAAATAAATTAATATTTAATATGAGATTTATTTGTATTTTAAATATTGTATTTAATTTATAAAAATTTGTTAACCTCTGCTTAAACATTCTTAAAATCTTAATTTTAACTTCGTTCTCAAGTCTTTTTAGTTTACAAAATTTTATTACTTTAAATTTTATGTAAAACATTTCTTTTTAAATATTATTAATATTGTAAGTTGATTTGAATATTTTACATCACATTTATTGTTTTTAAATATTTTACAATTACTTCTATTTTTAGTTTTATAATTTAATATTAATTTATTTCTTTTCAGTGTAACATTTTATTTTGATTTTATGATATATCTACAATGTTTAATTCAAAAATTTAGAAGAGTTTCCCAAAATCCTCACAAATTTCTTTATATATATAACTTTATATTAGTAAAATGAAATACAGTTTTCAAAGTAGGCTGCTGGGAACATCAATAATCAATATGAGCTGAGTAGGACAGCCATTAATGTTGTTTTATAAAACAAAATGAGGAATTGTAAATATTTGAACAAGAATCCATTTGTAATCTTACTTTGTTGATTTAAAGAGAAATGACTCCAGCAAGAAGATAGAAGTGGTAAATGTTTTGAAAAAGAATTGTTAAATTCTCAAATAAACACGCTGGATTATATCGGCGGAAGGCGTAAACAAACAAACGAAATCAGTATATACAAACCTTAAGTAAATTTCCCATTGTTGTTACACTGAACGACTCACAAGTATGTTATTGAAAAAAAATTGTTTTCAACTTGTTTGAGAAGTTTTGATTAAATTATTAATTTAAAAAGAAAATAGAGTAATTAACTAATAACGTTTAATCATTTTCATCTAATTTCATTAATTTATAACTTTAATTTATATTATCATTATTTGTTATTCGAGGGTATAAGAAATAAAAAACTTTTCTTTATTATTTTAGGTTATTTTTAATTTCGAAATGTATTCTAAACATATAAAAAAATCCAACCTCAACATTTAGTTTTATTTCAAAGGAAACACATCCTTTGAAATTTGAATTTTTGTTTAAACATCAACAATTCCTCTTAGTCTCCTCCCCCTTTAAATAATATCCGAGAAAAATACACTACCCTAGCCCAAAAACCATGGACACTTGATTTCACTTTTTTAAATAAATCAGTATAAAATATGAACCAATTGCACGATTAGTATAAATTAAAAAAATTATAAATAATACCAACTCATTTTTATAATAATTTAAGAATAAAAACTTGAAATCTCTAAAGAAAAAAAATTACTTTAATCTGAAAACATTTTTTGTTGGTTCAAAAGTCACTGGAGAGGCTCAAAAGTCAGCGCACAGATTAAATAAAACCTTTCAAAACGTTAAAAATTCTTTGAAAATCATAAAGAAATTTATTTATATTAACGAATAGTAAAAATAAATTTTGTTTAAATATCGCATTTACGATACTTTATAGTTATTCGAAATTGTAAAATGACAAGAGAACTATTACAAACTTCGAAGGACACCATTTCTAATCTACATGAAAAAACATTTCAATAAAAAAATTGCTGGGATTCTTCAAATTCCTAAATCTACGGTCTATGATCACATAAGAAAGATAAAATCGAAAAACAAGAATGAAAAAATCGGAAGAACGGGAAGGCAAATAGTTACGGTCTCTCGAAATGACAGCCAGCTGTTCAAAATAATCAAGGAAAACAGGTGTAAATCATCAGAAGAAATTAAAAGTATTTGGATTTCAGAAATAAAGAAGGACGTGCCTAATAGTACATTTAAAAGATGAATCAAGAAAATTGGTCAAAAATATTATAAGGTTGGCTTAAATTTTATTTATCATTTATTTTAATCCATTATTTTTGTTTAGGTTAAAGAAATGTCATTTTTAACAAAAAAGTTATCAAGACTAAAATGTGCAAAATACATAAAACATGGTCTTCGATACAATGGTTGCAGGTGATGAATTCAGATTTGTAATCAACCTATTAGATGGTGGTACTCACATATATCGGATTTCTGAGGAATCATTCAATTGAGACTGCCTGAAGCGAAAGATTAAATTTCCTGAATCAGTTCTAGTTTTGGATTTCGTGACCGTCAAAAGTGTTTGAAATTTACATATGATCGAAGGAATTGTAAACTCTGTGCAATTAACAAGAAAGTTTGAGTCAAAATTTATTACTGATTATGCTATCAGGCCACAATTTACAAAATTATATTTTTCAACAGGATGAAGCCAGTTGTCACACTGCAAAATCAAGCAAGTGTTGGTTAAAAATAATAACATCCCTGTACTAGATTGACCTCTATCAAGTCCAGATTAAAACCCCATTAGAAATGTGTACGTTATTATGAAGTCAAAATTAGTAATAACATTTTGGTTCTAACATTATTTATGCCTATTTAGTTTAGTATATATAAATTAAAAACTAACTCTACAAATACTTCATGACAATTTTTTTAATCATTTACGAAAATTCATTAGTACCCAAAGATACTTAGATAAAATTTATGAAGTTTGTTTCAGAGGTCCTCTTTGATTAAGCGTTACCAGAAAGACATTTTATATTAGAAATTGGCAAATTATGAAATCAAATTCACAAGTATTTAGTTCAGATCAATCTACACAATACCCCCTTTTATTTTTGAGGATCTTCATGAGTGAGTTCCTTGTATTGGTAAACACTTGGTCAGAAGAAATTGATGAACCAAACAGCTGGGAAACATTAATTCTTTAAATTTGGTTGAAAATGTAAAACATGTCTAATTTCTGGTCACAATTTAATCAATAACTTTCAAAAGGTCAAGTTTGTTTTAATATCTCTTTTATCTAATCCATAAAAATAATTCCAATTTGATCAGAGTGTGAAGAACAAGTAATTTAATATATTACATTAAACGATTTATGTTAAATAATTTTCCCATTTTCAATTACGATTCAATTCAACTGTGCCTATATTTATTAGTTTTCGAAAGCATCTCTCATCTCTAAGGGTCCAATTCTTAGTCAGACGACAACTTCCTTATTCAGCAGGGTTGTTACCTCCTTCTTTATAAGCTTTTTAAAATTATTCTTCTCAGTTTTCCCAAAAATAAAACATTAATCAAATATAAATATACTTACAATACAAATGACGGACATTATTTCGTTAAAATAAACCACAAACTTTAAGCCTAAATAAAGCCAAGATTATATTTTAAATTGAAAAACCTATTAAGATTTCCTAATCACTTTTCTTTGTATATGTTACTTCTCCATTTTTATATCAAACGATTTATTATCAAAATATTATAAAAATATTAAAGTTTACTAAAAATACTTTAATGTACTAAATTAAATGACTAATTTAATTATAATTAATGATTACATTTATTATTAAATAAATTATTATTTTCTATCAAATTATTATAAATACAAAAAAAAAACATAAACGATATTAACGTCTAGTTGAACGTATTTTCATTTTCAGATTTATTATTTTTTTATTTATTAAATATAATATAGTAAATTTATTTTGTATAATTTATATCATTCGGAATCAACAAATGTTAAAAGATTTCGGATAATAAAATCTTGATTAAATTGAAAAAAAATTAATTTCTCATGAATTATATTTGCATTAATTATTGTTTTCTTTTATAAAATCTCAATACATTAGAGATATAATTGCTGGTTAGTGTCGAATTCCTCTTGGGACCCAAGCCAATTCACAACTAACGTCAATTGCATCAGAAGCTTTAAAAATAGTTTTCAGATTCTTTCTTTCTACATATGAGTCTTTTCCAACTCATACGGAAATCGACTTTTAATAACCTATTGGAAACTTAAATGTTGAATATTTTATATTGAGAATGCTGAATTTAAAATTATGATTTATTATTATCTATTATTTAAAATTTCTATTTGCGAATCCTGCATTTTTTCTTAATATATATATATATATATATATATATATATATATATATATATATATAATATTAATTTAAATATTTAAAATATTATCGTAGAAAATGTTTCAATGTGTTCTTTCATCACCATAATCAATTATGAATTTTAGGTTGCCATATATTAGGATGAAAGGAAAGTTTGGTAAGTAAATTAACATTTTATTAAAAGCTAATTTTTTACAATAAAAATGGTGTCATTTACTTAAATGTAATTGCGATTATTTTTGATTATTTTTCTCCAACGAGACTCTGACAGGAAAATTCCGAGGCGTTAAAACTATGGCATTTTAAGGTCGAAAACATTTATAGGGCCTCTTTCACGTATTCATCTTCAATGAAAAAGCATCCTCGAAGGAAATGTTCCAGTTATCGGAAAAAATGATAATCAGATTAGCAACATCTGGGCTATATTATGAGTGCTTGAGAAAATCCCAACCTAGTTCTTCAAGTTTTTGGCGCATTCGGCTTTTAACATGAATTTTGGCATTATCTTGTTAAAAGCATACACGACCTGTGTTGATACTACGAACACGCAACGTGGCCTAAACACGGTCTAATTGGATGCAACAAACTTCAGAAGTGATGGTTTGTCCGTGTGGAAGAGGTTCCCTGAACAGGTTCCTATGTCATCCACCAAACGCACAATTTAAATTTTTATGAGGATCATTTTGAGGCTTCCGTTTTTCAAGTTGACATAGACTCATTAATTGAATTATGCGTTTCCGGTTATTGCAAGTCAAAATCCATTGCAATCCACCACGGTTGAAGCTATGCAAAAGCCAAAAAACAATTATTTAACTCACCGTTTTTTTTGCATTTCGTTTAATTCGTGTTTGAGCTCTTGATGACGTTTATTTTTCTTTTTCTTTTTCTAAACGTTTTCAATAATGGTTCCGTGGGAAGTTTTGAGTTAAGCAGCCACTTCATGCGTTCTTTGGGTTAGATCCGCACTGCGTAGTGCTCGTCCGATGTGCCTTTTGTCTATACCATGCGTATTGTCAGAAAAAAAATGAGCATACGATTGAAAACATGTTCAATCAGTTGTAAAATCTGTGCCGTTGCTAGCGCAAATGTTTTTAGACGTTTCCGATGTATCTTAGTTTGATTTCGTGCAAAATCAAGTTACTTTTTTGACATTTTAACTTGTACATAAATCAATAACTTTTTATAGAAAAAACTATACGATGTGAATAATATATCAAAATGCTCCTAAAAATATATAATATATAAAATCCATAATATATAAAATCAATATAAGACAAAATTAAACCTAATCCAATCTAATATTTGTTATTATATTTTGAAAAATTTTAATAACAAAAAATATTTATAGTTCTTATTTTCATGGCTTTTTTATTATATATATTCTTATCCGATATTGCTGGTTATTATAGTAGAGGATAAATTAAAAGTCATCCCCATGAAATTCTTGTTTTTGTACTGACAGGTTTGTTTGAATGTTTAAATTATGCATTTGCATATATATTTTCTTTCTTTTACAAGGAAACTGATAATTAAAAGGATTTTGTCCGGTCATTTTTAAACTGCAACATGATTAGTAGCGAGACATTGCATTGATTTCTTCTGGTATGGCATGGTTTCACACTTTAGAAGAAACTATCTCATTGAATCTTGATTCTATGTTGCACTGTTTTGTTGAATACTCCAATATTTTGAAGAGCATCATTCAACTGAAGGAATGTTGCCAGGGGTTATGCGGTAAAAATCAAAATGTTGGTGGTCTGTCTGCAAGAATTTTGCTTTTTTACACTTACATAGCCCAACTTGAGAAGTAGTGGAAGTACCGTGTTTCTTGATACGCTGAACGGTCCTTGTAGAGACTCCAATGTCATTTGACATGTGATCAAATTGAATATATGTCACCTTTAAGAAAAGCAATAACAGATCCTTTTGGGATTCTGTAGTATTTTATTTTTTTCAATTTCAGAAACAAGTAAATGAAATATGATTATGTTTCTCAGGGGTAATGTGAAAATTACCTGTTTCATACAGAGTAACCGGTTATTTCCATGTGAATAAATTTATCTTCTAGTAACCAAGCCATGAAAGCTTTCATGATGAAACCAATATTAGTTTCTCGAAAGAGTTTTATGTGAACAGCTAATTATTTGACAAAATAAGTCGTTTTCGAAATGATGCAGTTAAACTGTAAATACTGTAAATACAGTTAAATAATAGTGTAAAATACTAAGAAAATTTATTTATTAACTTAAAAATGAATGAAACATAAATAAATGAACAGATGTTATTGTATTTTTATATCACTTTCCTTGTAAAAGTACAAAATTTTACATTGACTTGCGGATTTGAAATATTTGAGCAATTGGTTCTTTAAAAACCTTAACATTTTATGGAGGTGACTATTAATTTGTCATTTCTGTATGTCCTATTTTAAAGTAGATTAATGACTGAAATCCAGTGCCACTCAGAATAATGATGTTAAAGGATCGATACGGGTTCAATTTCATTGAAGTTAATTACCAAATTATATTTAAATAAATTAAAATTTGACCAGTTATGACATATAATTAAGGTAGAGTATAAATATGGAGAAGCATCATTACTAAATTTGATAAATGCAAAACTATTGAAAGTATTAAATCCATCTAGGCTAGTAAATGTTTTAAAAAAGATTAGAGAAGACGGCTGAGATATGTGTTAAAAGATCAATCATGAGCTTTTTAAAGGGAAGAGATTTCTGATATGCTATCAGAAATTAGGAAGTTAACATATATCATAAATAATTTATTATTCTTAAGCGACGCAACGAAATTTTAACTGAACCCACACTCAAGTCTTGACCATGGAGTGAAAAGCGCTATTTTAGAATATGACAATTGAACAGCATTAAAAAGTACGGTATACTTGAAAGAAGGGTCCTCTTAAATGAAAATCCCTTCCATGAGGGATTAATTTAAATTTACATTTCGCCAAAATAATTTATTATTTTTTTAATTTGAAAGTTTAAAAAAACTAAATATATACAAAAGTTTAAAATTAAAATAAAGAAAATCATTAAATTTAAATACTTATTTTAAAATAAAAATAGGTTTATGTTATTATGATTATTAAATATTTTAAAATTAAAATAATTAGTTTTAGGATAAAATTTTGTAAAAATTTTTAGTTTTAATGCAAAAATTATTTTATTAATTTATTAAATTTTAAAAAATTTAATCAGTAGGAATATTTAATGGATTAATTTTTGACGAAAAAATTGAATTAACAAGAAATTTGTTTAAGGATGTGAATTATTGTCATTAATAAAATTTTGGTGTTGAACTATGAGTGTTGAATCTGATAATGATGAAAGTGGCATAAACGCCACTTACACCTTCAATGCAATTTGGATGAGTTTAAAGAAATAAAACCTATGATTTAGAGTAATTCAATGATTTAAATAGTAAAAATTCAAAATATTCTTCATTTCTTATCAAGAGATTATAAATTATCTTTTTAGCTTTCAAGAAAATGTTAAAAATATGTCAATCAATGATATTAATTTTATATAATTTCCATCATTATGATTTAAAATGTCACACCTCAGATTTAATTGAATGAAATTCGTCATTTATTAATAAATCGGAAAATAAAATAACGAAATTTTACATGCGAAATTATATTTCATTTTAGTTTCAATTTAAAATTTCAATTTAATTAATCCCAATTAAAAGAGAAGTACATTATGCTGAGAACATTAAGCAGGTTTTACTTACTAATAATAATAATTATAATTATTGTTTTAAAATATTAATATTAATTTAAAAACAAATAAATTAATATTACTTTGAAAGATTGCATATTTAAATTAATGTAACCCTAAATATAATTTACGGAATTTTATTTCACTAAATCTTTCTAATTTTATCTATGAAAATTGATTTATTTGATTGGTGCAACCGCTGAAATAACATCGATCATTTGGTTTTCTGTTACGATCATTGTAGAGTGTTATTGATATTTTTTAATTTTCAATAAATCAAGCAATACATTAAAACTTATGTTATTTAAAATTTATAATTGATACGGAAAAAAATAATAACAAAAACATTAAAAAAAGTATTGGGTTGTTCGGAAAGTAATTTGTTTTTTTGGTGAAAATAAAAGACAATCTTCGTGTAATGAATAAATATTTTATTAAATTATATAGTGACCATTCTGATCAAAAAACTCGGCCATCTTTCTAATATTAGCATGATTCCACACTCATAAAAGTTATGGTCTTTGCTGACAAAAAACGGATCTATATGATTTTTGACGTCTTCATTTGAGGTAAAGGTTTTACCGCCCAAAGAATTTTGCAGTGACCGGAAGAAATAATAATCCTAAGACTCCAGATCTGAACAATATGGTTGGTGTGGCAGTGTATCCCATTCAAGCTGTAAAAGATTTTAGCGAGTGACCAAACTTGTATGAGGTCTTGCATTATCTTGGTGGAACACTACACATTTTCTGTTGATTTATTCAGGCCTTTTCTGTTAAGATGAATCATTCAGTTTGTCCTGCTGATGACAGTTGACTTCCGAATTAATTTTTGTGTTAATAGTTAAAAGCTAAAACAAACGACTCCTGTTAAATCCCACCAAACAGACATCATCACCTTTCTAAATATTTTAAGCCGGTTCATCTTTTTTTGCTCATCGATCTCTTGTCTTTTACATTGTTATATACAATCCACTTTTCGTAATTACGACTTTTTCATTTAGGAAAAGAAAATAAATAGGTAACCTAACAATCAAAACGTATAGTTTATATTCTTTGTGTCATGTTGTAATGATTTATGAGAGGAGTACATTGATACTGATACCATGATGACAATATAAATTGTATACGGTGAAAGAATCTTCAGTGATTGTAAATACAGAAATTGGTTTAAAAACATTTTTGAATTGTAAAATTCCCACTGCGACACTCATCATAATTTTGAAAAAAGATGTAGACATCCAAGACTGAGTACCCACAAACTAGCGAAACATTAAATTATTTGCAATCACCAAAGGTCGCCACTTAGAACAGATATAAAAATTTAGCAATTTGGTAGCTTTAGTTCCCAACGTTTTAAGTTAAATTAACAAATAATATGATTTTATAAACTGTAAAATATTTAAGACTCAGAAAGGACCCCTGTCTAAACAAGAACATTACAGAAAACGAAAAATAGAAAACACTTGACATTGTCCCTTTAAAAGAGCACAACGACTCGAAAAAGATGAATCCTCACAACTAACATTTTACAACGACCTTCTTGTGAATATGTTTTATTGGTTGTACTTTGGGATCATTCCGTTACATTACTTACATTTTTTTCACTTACATTACATTTTTTACATTGACAACATCGGAAGAAATATAAGAAATTTTCTAATCCTGTCAGATAAAAGTAGTCCATATTCTACACAGCAGAAACTTAGTAGAAACCGTAAAAATTCTTTAAGTAATTACAAATAATGATTGTATAATCTCTGAATGGGCTGATGTTACTCTTTTATTTATAAAAACTAGTAAATCAAAAAAAATTTTTATATCCATACTTTATGCAGGAAGAACTCTATTTGACAAGGAGATTTTTTTGTTCTTTTGTAGAAGGAAAGATTACTATGACATTTATTAATACTTTTTTATCTTTACATTTTTGAGTAATATAGACTACTTATAATTTATAAGTAGATCCTTTTCAATTAATATTGATCAGGAACTCTGAGTTTTCCGTTTTTTTCCAATTTCGGACCTTAAAAAGTTTATTTAGATCAAATTTTACATAATCATTTATTGTCATCGAGAATGAGGAAGTGTGTAATTTTGGAGAAAATCGGTTGAGTAAAAAGCCTTCAAAAACAGGTTTCTAAACTCCATAGATACACACACACACACACACATATATATATATATATATATATATATAGATAGAAAGTAAGCTAATAAAAAGAATGGAAAAAAACATAAAAATATCGTGTTATTAGAAGCAATAGTTATTAATTATTCATTATGTATTGTTGAGGACTCATTTGGTTACCCCTTACCAGAGGCTTAGTTCCTCTATGTAACTTTCATTTGTTATATGGACATACTTCTAAGTTTCATGAAACCATAGGAGACTCCAATTTCAGAATTATCTAGTTATTTATTGTGTCATAAAACAAACTACATTTTATGGGACGAGCGTATTTTTCTGATCACAGTAGATAATTA
>MQRK01224637.1:10412-32187 GCA_001938485.1 Girardia tigrina
CTACATAATTACTCAATATTATGACATCATTGCCTAACCATTGACCTACTTTTTGCATTGTGCACAATCCGTTTTCTGAAATCCGCATTTCATACTTGTACACCTAATATATATGAAACCCATGTGATATATGTATGTTATTTACCATCAAACAATACCTCATGAATCGCCCAATCTACCTCATCAACAATCACAAGTACCTTGGTTACCGTAACCAAGATACATAACCTTTTATTTTACTTGTAAAAACTACATGTATAAAACTCCTATTCTACTTAAATGGTTCATTGACATTATACATAACACCTGCATATACACAAATCATCTAATGTACCTGGGCCTAGGCATCAACCATCAAAAGTACCTAGATTACCGTAACCATGATACATTACCTTTTAATATTATATATAAAAACAATCGAAAACACCATAGAAATCATCACCGTTATCTTTAAAACCATGAAAAATACCTTAAAAATCATCGAAAACATGTAAAAACCACCAAAATTACAGAAAAAAGTGCAAAAATCAATACTGTGTGTGTGGTTTTGAATCCCAAACAATGTTCTTCAATATAAGTTATACAAAACCAAAAATTATTCTTCAAAATAAAATTCCTAATTTTAAAAAGTCTTTATACACTTCATTGATCGAAGGGGATTGTGTAAGGTGGTGCTAAATCTGGACAATACCTTCTAAAAACATAGAATTTCCAATTTTATTGTTGAAACGAATAGCGTATTCAACAACAGAAATTTTTTACTCAATCAGGTTGCTTGCTGTAAGGTTTGCGTCTACAGCACCAGATTTATCTAAAGTTCTACCGAACGGAATTAATAATTTTCTTTTCAAATTGATTTTGCTTTGTAGTAAATCAAGAAAATTGAGTGTTTGAGATCTAACACTTGTTTCAATCAAAATTATTCGACAGATGAACTTCTGATAACACGATTCGCTTCCAAAAACGGTTACCAACTGATTTATATACAATCGGTGGTAAATTCCGAATGATGTTGATCTTTTTTGGTTTATTGAGGACAAGCCGGTAAAAATTAAACCACTTGAACAAGTTTAGTTTGCAGTTCCACCGAACCTTTCTTTTCATTTCGCAATTTACCTTGACAGCTACTTTGCCAATGTAATTCTTTCTCAAATAATATTGCAACAATTAAAACTATAAAATATATAAATTTTATTTATTGCCACATTGTTATTACCACGAAAAAAGATAATGCCAGTCGCCATTGAACATAAATAAATGCCCTGGATGAACATACACCACAAAAATAAATAAAAAAACGTTATTTTAACATGGCACATGAAACGTTTCTTCAACCTAATATTTCTATAATTTATTTATTTTGTCAGTAAATAAATTTATAATTTTTAACAGATTTTCCTTATTTATAATTTCTTTAATAAAACTGAACAAAATAATTATGTATTTTATCAATTTGCCTTAAACCCTTTCAGATTTTTAGTAATTATTTTTATTTCACGTACTCCACATAATTATTAATTAATCACTTTATTTAAAAAAAATATTTTCGATTTTATTTTTTAACTGTCATCTTCATATAAATTATAATTATTAATAAATTTTATTATAATAATTGTAATCAAAGATTTTATTAATAATAAAATATTTTTTTAAGAATAATATTTTTTCTTAAATAATTTTAAATTTGCATCAAAAACAAATCAAACTGAAACTTTAATTACTTTTACGAGTGCATCAAGTTGTTTGATAAATAAAATTTGATTGTTGTTTTATTATAAACAAATAAATATTTAAAAAGTTCAAATAATATTTAAGAAAAAAAAAGATATTTTTTGTTTGAAATTATTGTTGATCAATGTAATTACAAAGGCTTGTTTTTAATTTTTTATAAGGTTTGAAACCTCAAAGAAATTAGGGCTGACAATCTAGGTCAATTTTATGGTCCCGGGATTACTCGAATTTCTATTGTGTAATCCTTAGATCCTATGTTTTCCTGGGATTGGTACCTTTTCGTATGGCTTTCGTTTCGTATAGGAGTTTAGACTATCAGACACCCACTAATCAAACTACCGCTTTTCGTTAAGACGAATAACACTTATTCAGTAATAAATTTAAGTAAAAAACATTTATTTTAAATACAACACCATAAAATAAATAAATAACATTTATTCAACTTAACATTTAATTTACAAACACATACAGTGAAAGCAACGCAATATCAACATTTTGCACTGGCTGGTATCATGACATAATGTACAAAGATTTTTGTAGAAATATATCATAAAGTATGAATATTAAGTATTTTGAAATGTTCTGTCTGATAAGGTCCTCTCAAGTTTCAACCCCATTGAAAGTGTTTTTTTGAAACATATATGACTACTACTACTTCTTTCTATTGTGTTTCTATGTGCACGTTTCTCATAATTAATTTCACTAAATCATGCTACAAAAGCATGTATAAATTCGGTTATGGATTTTTTGGAATATACAGTTTCAGATAGAAAATATAAGGTATCTTTGAAAAACAGGGGATTTTGATTAAATCATAAATTCCGCTTGGAAAGACAATGCCAAAATGATGAGGATATTTCTAAAATCCATACGTAAAACGTTTTGTTTTCTAACAATATTGGGCAGATGGTAGGAAGGCAATGCCTTTGGTAATCCATAAAGGAAAGGATCGAAGTCCTATTTATAAACAAAATCGTATCTTGGTTACTACTCAATCAAAATCCTGAGTTAACCAAGAATTAATTATAAAGTGGATCGACCATATTTTTCCATTGATTGATTAAAGCAACGGTAAGTGTATTATTTGGGATTCGTGTCGAGTTCATTTAGGTCTACAAGCAAAAGATTTCAACGTAACATTAAAGGTCCTCTCATCATTTCAACGTAACAAATCATTTCAGATAACATAGAAAATTTAATCGGTGTATAATTATTCAACAAAACAGTAAGATTGTATTAAAGAGATGAACAAGTTATTGTGCTTATTAAGAATATTAATTGAGTTTCCTTTATATTTATTATTATCACAATTTGAATTGCCACTAGAACAATTCTCCGTAAAACTTGCGTAGCTCGTCATCGCTCTTGATTGATAATCTTTAATAATATTCTTTAACGTCTTATTATTCAAACAAATTTAAAATACAATTTAATCAATACAAAAATAATTTATACTTTAAATTATAATTTAATTATTACAAAAATTATTTATAATTGAAATTTAAAATAATTTTTATTTATTTTAAGAAATTATTATTAAAATATTATTTATGAAATATTAGTTTAATTTTAAAGTGATTATTTAACTTTTAATAATTGATTAAACAACTCGACGTTTTAAAATATTTAAGATATCAATCTTCCATCTGGGTGGGAGAAATACAATCCTAAAACAACACACAATAAACACCATTCAAAAATATTCATCACAATGCTGAAAGTAAAAAAGTAAAAATTATCTTTAAGACATTATTATGGCAGTACTTAAAAATCCTAAACATCATTTTATAAAACTAATTATTGAAAAGATATTTATATTTAATTTTTAATTAATTTTATTTCTTGATTACAAACAAGATGTCCGATCAACCCTGAGTTGTCCATGTCGTGGTTTCTTCTGACTGATCTCTTTTACCTCTGGAAAATTTCGATGATTATAATAGTTCTAAAAATCTTTTCTCTAAAAGGCCAAATAAGAAAGTTCTCAACCAAAAATCCAACATTTCATGGCAGGAAATATCAAATAATGTTATGAAATCAAATTTATTTCAATATCAAGCTTCCCGAACGAAATCAAGGAAATTACCTTTAAATTTGGATTTATTTTTTGTGAGAGTATCGTCGCTTTGTGTCTCACAGTGAACTTAAATATCAAAAAAGACGTTAAAAAATAAATATCATGGTAAATGTTTTTAAAGGGGTTTTCGTATGTCAAATTATTTCAGATAATCGAATAAAGCTTATTGACCTCTTCTTTTCGATGTCAACGACTGAAGGCTCAACTATGAATAGTCCCAAGCTTCATTCAAATGATGTAGATAATAAGAAAGATAATCTATTTGAGAGTTCTCATAAAACCCTTGATGAATGTTGACGTCGAAATTTTGTGTAAGTTACATGAAGTAGTGTTGTTGAGAGAGAAAATATATTTTTTTATTCAACAATATAAATGTTTTTAGACGGCTCAAAAATATGTTAAAGAATCATTTTAAATAAATGGTTCACGTAATCCGAGATTGAAACAGGGCATTATCGCCCTGAACAATAGTAGAAATCAATGTCTTGATTTTATTGTATAAATTCGATTTTCTCCCTTTCTTTTTAATAATTTCTTCGTTTGACAAATCAGAAATTATTTTATTAGATAAGGTTCTAATAGTACTCGACAATGTAAGGTTCTAAATCGACAACAACTCTGAAATAGTTTTATCAGTACAACCATTATTTAGTTGTTCCCGAATTATTCTTAATATGCCATTTGTCATGAGAATTATTGGTTTTCTGCGAGCCATAACTGTGGAATTTAAACTTTCTATGTGATATACTTATTTAGAATTTGAATTAATTACAAATTGTAAATCAATCAGATCAAACAAGCAACCAAAACAAATAAAAATACCTTTTATACTTTTTTTTCTTTCCAGAATTTCTTTTCAGATGTATTTATATCTCATGTTTTGAAGATGTGAATTTATTTTGAATAAAAAGATTTATATTGTTGAATAAAAAATATATATTATGGATAAAAAAAATTATATTTTGGAATAACACTGTAATTAATATAATTTTGCCAAATTTACGGGAATTTGTATTTGCATTAAATGGTTGTGGATTTTCGAGACGATATGATGAACTTTGTCCTACGAGGAAAATGATAAAACGGAAAGAAAAAAAAACATTCGAAGATTTATATTGAATTAAATGGAGTTTCAATTGCGCTCACTTTGCGAACACAAGGCAAAAAAATTTTATTTATAATTAAAAATATGAAATCAGAACAAATATTAAATCAAATTTTTATAATTTAAATACAAAATATTGATTGCCAACCATACATTAGGAAATATTTAAGTTAAATACCAGTATAACGTTGCAAAACAAATCTTGAACCGGCAAATAAATCAAATATGCCAGAGACTATCGTCCAAAATTCGCGATTCTCAATTACAATTTTACAATTAAATTTTCTAGTTTATTTTATCAATATTATTTGATTTACAGGACCTGATCTTTAGGACGTAGTTTTTCCAGACTTTTTCCCATCAGTATTTCTCGAAATTAGATTTATAATAAATCGTATTTTACCATTGAAAAATACCTACTGAGTTCTTCATAAACTAACCTTTTTCAAAAATTTATCTAAATCCTATATAAAGGAACGAATGTGTAATAATTTCGTGCTGCTTTATATTCTGTTGATTTCATAAATATAAATGCTCAGTGTTGGGAACGATCATAAAATATAAAATTTTTGAATCTTATCAAATTATTAAATAAACAATTACATTCCGTAAAATATTGTTATAAAAATGTTAAAATAATATTTTCAGAAATTTAATGTAAAAAAAATTAATTTAAGTAGGAAATAAAATAAATTTTACGGTAGGGTTATTAAAAGATTTATGTAAAGATTTATTATAAAGTAAAAAAAGTTAATTTCAAATTTGATGAAAATATTTATTTGAAATAAAATAAAAAGTAATATAAGTTTGATATTTTATTTGCGAAATAAAAGTAAACTAAACCATTTTGGTAACTTAAATCAAAGTAACTTAAAAATGTGGTTATAATTTTTTTGGAAAATGTAATTATAATTTTTGGAAATTAAAATTGGAATTAAAAAATAATTGTAAATCCATTAACTCGACTTAAATAAAAAATGCGATTTTAATTTTTTTTCGGAAAATGTAATTGAGAAACAGGTAAATTTAAATGTACCATAAAATTGAAAAATTAATAAAAGACGCAACAAAATCTTTGTGACAAAATTTTAATTTACTATAATTTTTTATTAAAGAAAAATAGAATTTTAATTTGTAAAAAAATATACTAACGATATTTTTATTTATATCTATTTTTATTTATATTGGTTGTGTAAAAGAGAAAGTACAAAAGTTCCTCAAAAATATTTGTTTAAAAAATTCAAATTGTTATAGAAATAAATTTTTGTGTTCATGATAATGTCTTTTGATCGAGAACCCAATACTCAGTAAATAATCATGCAATTAGTAATCATTTGAAAATTATTCATTAAATGTTCTCTAAGAATATAAATAAACTTTATATATAACTCAATATCAAATATGTATGTTAAAGATATAATGTTGACACTAAAAATGTTGAGATTGATGGTTGTTAGACATTGATATTTCAGACTTAGTTCAGCAGAACAATCTTCTCTTCGACTACCAGATTATAAAAAAACTTGGTAGTAACATTGAGTGACTGTGGTTAACTATCGCCTGATTAACTGTCATCAATATTTCAAGCATCATTTGGTAGTTCAAAAATGTCATAACATTTAAAAGAACACCCTCTCATTTTCCAAAGCCAGATCATCAAAATTCTTATCAGCACCCTGAGTACTTTTATTTTAACTATCAATGATCGACTGTCAGCAATATATTTCTACTTATCTCTTATGTATATCAACACTCAATTAAACTAAAACGACACTTAAATCTCAGGAAAATTTTACTTTTTAAAATTCAGTACCAGAAACAACTGAATAAATCAACAATTCTAACGAATTTATAGTAATTTGTTTCACAAAAAAATACAATAAGTTCAAAATCACAGAACAATAAAATCATATCAATAATAAGTATTTCAATCATTTAATCTTTATGATCATATTTTCATTTCAGATCCACAACGACAAAATGTAAAATCAATTAATCTTATTAATTAATTCATATTATAAGTATGATATGATGTCTATTAATTACATGATCGTTGCTTCTTTAAATAAGCCACAGAATTGATGTTAATTTTTGTCTAAATATTGTAGGTTATCCATCGAGATGAATAACTAAAACAAGTTATACATATATACGAGTATATAATATAGTATACTATCTTAGTGCATATCGTGACCTGACGATGAGATTATTATTATCTCGAAACACGCCGTCTTATTTTTATCCCTTTTATATAGATTTTACTGTACAATGTTTATATTCTGACGATAAAAACAATTATTTTTTGAACAACTTGGAAAGAACAAAGAAATTCAAAACAAAATGTATTTTGTCGGTGTGTGATTGTTTTGCATTGGTCAAATGTGTTATTATGCTGAATATCACCAGTCTCAAACCGGTACAATTGAGAGAACACAACGTTCTCTCAGATTTCCTTTTGGTCAGGCATTTCAGTCAAATTTCATCGATGAGATTTCAGATTGTTTTTGATTTGATGGGAAGGCTAAAATTGAGTTCGATGCATTGATTGTGAGGTGTTTCATCTCAAAGATTAGCTTTTTGTGTGCTGTTAGTTGTCATCTTTATCTTAAGTCTCCGTTACCTTGTAAAGTACGGAACGATAGAGAAAACATATCGTTTTCTCAAATGGAAATTGATAGCTGCCAATGGTTGGTTTGCGAGAATGAGATTGATTGCATTTAGTGCAATTTGCTTAATTTTAAGGAAAAGTGATAAAAATATTTTAATCCAATAATTTATTGGATATATATATATATATATATATATATATATATATATATATTTAAATACAATTTTATTCGAGCACTAAAAAGATCTGTTAATTGATTCATGTATTGTCATCAAAATGAGCACGTATGAAATGTTTCAGCTTAATTGAGCATTGGGAAGTGGATACGAAATCAATTACAAGATTTACACCAGACATACAGATAGATGAAGCTTATTTAAAATTATGTAATAATAAAATTTTAAAATCGAGTTCAAAGTTCTGATTGTAAAAATAATTTGCCAATATTTTTAGAAATTTTAATAATTATCTTAAATCCTTGAGAATTATCAGCCCAAGGAAAATTGAATGATCACAAAACATGACTGATTGATCATTTTTCCTTAGTGAACTTTATTCTAACGAACAATATTTATAATTTATTGTATTAATAATATAATTATTAGTCTTCAAATATAATTCTGAAATACCTTTAGACTTCACTTCTCTGCTTCTCTCAAGATCCGCTTTATTTCCAACTAAATACACTGCTCTTGTCGTATCAACCTTTTTAAAAATATCATTGAGAATTTGTTTGGAATACTCGAAGGATGATAAATCATCAATGGAAAACAGAACTATATAAGCATTCATTCTATCCAATAACTCTACTCTCTGTAAAAATAATAATTTTATTATTATTTGAAATTAAATTCATAAAATATTCTTTCACGCTTCTCTAATTAAATCTAAAAAAAGAACTTATGTGATTTTTTTCATAAATTAACAAAAAAATACAAAGCAATAATTTTCATTTTGCTTGAAACAAAAAAATTAGAAAGGCATTTTTTCTAAATGTATTTAGTTGTCTCTCGAAAATAATATATAATTCGACGCATTAATTACACATTACCGTTTTTTTATAGTTAAATTTCCCATTGATTATTTCCCGTTTCATTTTCCTTTCTTCGTTCTCGGACAAACATAATATTTCATTTACATTTTGTAACCTATATTTTCTTTATGCTTTATTTATAAAAAGAATTTCTTTTTAATTTTAGAATTACTTTCAAGAGAATAATACACACTATTCAGGAAATATACATCGCCCTCGCAAAAGTATCCGAGCACTAATTGGTTGAACATAACAAAAGACAAAAAATCGAACAATTCACCGTGTTTTCTCATTAAAAATAGTTTTCCTTCAATACAGTATAGTTCATAGAGATCTTTTAAAAAATATAGGTCTAACTGAAACTAGCGTGGCATCAGGATTGGCTCCAATTTAAGTGATGATCTAAGAGTCCTTTGTGAGGAACACCTCAAAAACAGCAGACACAATACGCTCATTCAAAACGAGTGGAAATGATTCTTCTCTACAGGGAATGGCCTTCCTCACTCTCTTTCCAGTATATTAAGAACATTTAGACAAGTCGCGTTTGAACTTTTATTACAATCACATTTAGAGTCATTATGACTCTTAGAAAGTCTTTCATCGTTTGTCATCATTCTAATTGGTTTTCTTATTTTTTATTTTTAATCACGATTATTCGAACAATTTTTCTAAGTCATTTATTTAAATATATTACTTAATTAAAAATAATAAATTTTACCATTTCTCAATAAATCCCAAAATAATAAAAATGTTATCAAATTATTAAAAATGAATTTAATTAAAATTTTACCAAAAAAATATTAAACTTAATTTTAATTGTGAAATTAAAAATATGAACTTATAAAATTTATTTTTTAATTATGTTCAAATAGTCAATCACTTTAAATTTAAATAAAAAAAACCAATTTCCATCTTGGTGGGAGAATCACCATTCTAAATTCAACATACTTAAATCAACATACAGTATCAATACATTTACACATTCAAACAATTTAAAATATTCCTCACACAGTAGAAGGACAAGTAACTTAAAGAGGCTAGTGAAGGGAAACAGAAATACTTTCGTCACCAAAACTACTTCTCTATTCGCCACACCTCCAATCTCCAAGTGGATCATAACGAGATATCTGCATGAAATTGGTCAATATGAATAAATTGCAAGAAAAGTGTGCTCAAGTCGTTTTGCCTGACATGTCACTTTTAATTTTATTTAAATTAGATGGTCGATTATGTTTTTGACGACAAACAGAAGAGCGGTGTTACACTGACGGTCAAGTATGTTCAGATCACATTTATTTCAATAAACATTAGTGTACAGAATTTAAGTTTTATGACGTTTTTTTTCACGTAACTATTGTAAAACACAGTGGATGGTCGATGATGGTGTGAGTTTGATTTACCCAAAAGCCAATTGGAACCACTGCTTTTGAATCCCGAAAGAGTCAATAGCCAGGAATATTTCAAAATTTGGAGAATAGTGTCATTCCAATTTGACCCGAGGGGAATGCAACGATATTTTTTGTTGAGATTAAAGAAATTCCGTAAATTCTATGAGTACCTCTAATCCCCGACGTCAACAAAATAGAGAAGATGTATGACGAGCTAGAGAAGCCAGTAGAAAAAAAAGAAAACTATCCCTATGACGCTCGTTTTTCTGAGGCATTATGTGCAAGAAGAGTGGACCTCAATCTCAAAAGAATTTATGCCCATTATTGTAAATATCATGTCTGAGAAAGTTTCTGAGATTATAAAATATCACGCATATTGAATTCATGAAAATAAGTTGTCATTTCATTGTTAAGCTTTCTGTTGCTTCATAGAAAATAGTTATTCAATACTTAAAAAACGATAGTTGTATAATTTTAAAACGTTTGACGAATATTTTCCATTTAGTTTTTACATTACATAATTTTTAGAAATATTTCCATTTTTTCTTTCATCTTTTTAAATATTTTTTATCCAATGAACTTTTTAATAGATTATTGGGCGTACTACAATTCATACTCAAATTTTACAAACTTCAGGCTAATTTTACAAAATTAGCGCTAATTTTGCAATTTTTACAAACATATTTTTTACAATTTTTTACGCTAAATGGAAATTACAATAAAAATGAAAATTTTAATCAAAAAAACTTAAATATACCTTCATGTATAGAATTTATTAAAAATATCAACGATAAAAGAATAAAGAAGAATAAAAATTGGTATGAGGGTGCACATATTTTTGCTCCGTCGACAAATAATGCGTTGGAATCTTTTAATAACGTAATAAAAACGTTGTATTTCAAAGGAAGAACAATACATATGCTAGAGTTTATTGACACTGCTAATAATATTCTACAAAATTACACAACTAAGAAAGCAGCATGTAATTTATTTTGTGAACTAACTGACATCAACCTTGATTATTATCAAAACATTAATTCAGCCCATCAATATCAAATTTATAGTTTTTCGGCTTGTGAAAAAAAATTGGTGATAGAAACATAAACTATTCGAATTTTTTAATGCTAAAAGCATAAATGAACTTTAAAATCTCTATTTCAGGTATTTTTTGTGTTTACTTGGTCGGAATTAGCGTCCGTATACGATGTATTGTGCACTTGTTGTACTTTTGTGAAGCTTAAACAGTGTCAGCATGTCTGATACGTATTGCATTTGAAAAAGAAATTGAATTTTTTGATTGAACCGATAACCGAAAAGACAAAAAAAGGAAGACCTCAAATCATTCGTAATACGACGAATTGGAAATATTTTGATACAAAAAATTTAAAATGAATAAAAAATATTATAATTTTTATCAATAAATGTTTTTTAGTTTTTTATTGTATTTTCCATTTATCGTAAAAAATATTAAAAAAATGTGCGTAAAATGGTAAAATTAGCGTAAAAATTGGTATTTTAACATAGATTATTGATTTGTTTTATAAAAAAATTTTAATGTAAATGTACACATTATTTTTCATTATTAAAAAAATATCTTGAAATAATTTTGAAAAAAACGTTTTCTTTGCACAGAGAAAAAAATGTTTTATTTAAATTTAATGTCTCAAAAATTTTTAAAATAAATATTTTTTGATTTTGATTTTCCGAACAAATTTCGAAACAATTTATTTTCTTTTTCTTATAGTTTTGAAAACTGAAAAAAATTATATTCGTGTAAATAAAAAAATATATTTATTAGTATAAAAAAATTATTTCCTTGTTTTGCATTTTTCAGTTTGTCTAGTTTTTCCCTTCTAAGAAACGGTGCTAATTATAAAATTATTAATATTTAAATTTTGTTTGGGAATTTCTTCTAACGACAATCGTAAATAGTTTGGAGGATAAATATCTTTTATTTCTGTTGTTTGAAAATCTAAAAAATACGGATAATTTTCAAAAATCTGAAAATAAACCTCTTTCGTAAAGTATAAGAAAAAATTTTGTAACATTTATTCATTCAGTGAGAAGTAAAAAGATATGCATAAGTTACTTTTAATTTTCGAAAAGTAATTTATGTCAATTGCTAATAAAAATTAATATTCATTACTGGGACTAATTTTTAGAGTTTCTTTAAACGTTAATTGACTCAGAAAATAAATAATTTTGGTGAAAATTCCTCATGGCAAAGATTTAACCATATAAATTAGAAAAATCAGGTCTTCGAAAATGTTCTTATTAACTACAGGGGATATTAATGAAATATACTGTTGATTTTTTTGTAAAATATTTAAAAAAACCAAATGTATTTTGTGTGTTTTTCTTTGTAAATAGTTTTTTAATTGCATTATTTAAACTCTTTACTTTTTGGATTTCGACTGAAATTTGCTATTGAAAAAAGGAATGCAAATTTTAATAGTCAATATTCTTAAAGTTTCATTTAACTCTGAAACATATTATGGAGACGTTTATTTTTTTCCAATTCGAATTTAAAATAATTAACGATCAGTCAATGTTTTCAAAAATGTTACTCGGTTTTGCGAAATATCGAAACTTTTATGCTTTTGATATAAAGGTCATTGATGAGTGATTAATTTTTTATTGTCATTTTGGTCCTTGTAAAGGCCTTACACCAAAAAAAAATAAGAGTAATTATATTTTTAATTTTTAGAATGGCCAAATGTTTGTTTGTTTATTTGATTTATGCTTTTTTTTGACGTTGTTTTTTTTTTATTTTTTTTTACCCTTTTGATTTGGGTGTGTCGTTTGTTTTTTTTTGATTTTTATTTTTTTATTGCTGGTTTTTTTTGAAATAGAAAGTTTTAAAACGTGATCAAGAGTATATACGAATTACACCACCTCAAAAAAATGAGAAATAATTGATTTCAAGTCACACACATGAAATTCACTTTTCAAATTTCGCTTATTTACACAACAATTTTTAATTTTAAAAGTAAAGCAGTAAAAAAATCCGACGGACCCGAAGATGTATAATTTCAAATGTTTCATCAACTTGTTAGTTGATGAATAAAATATTGAAATATTCTCATTTTCCATAGAAATATGGAATATTTGAAATTAAAAAGTCAATAAAAAGAAATCGATAAAAATTTATTAAAGACAACTCATTAAAAACGCTCATCACAAATCCGTCCGAATTTGCCCAGAAGAATATTTGAAGATCTTGATTGAAACAAACTAGTATTACAAATTATCAAACTGATCATTATCTATTGTACGGTTATTTATTTGTTTTTTTTAATTAATTGAATTTTATTGAGAAATAGTTTTGTAATTAAATTGTTTATAAAATATAGAATTTTTAATAGTAATAAGCGGCGATATTTATTTATTAGTAACATTTGGGTAACTATTTGTTAAAGCTCCCCCTTTGGCCTACATCTTTTATAGAATAAAGAGTGAGCTTTACAGTCATGTTTCACAATCCAAGATTCATCGGTTTATTTTCCACCAATTTATTTGCAGAATAATTTTCGACAACCGTCGGATTATATGTGCTCTTTGAGTAACTAACCAAGCGACAAGTTTTACCGACCGCTCTGTCACCCCAATACAACGCAAATCGCATTAAAAATTGTAATATCAGTTATCTATTTTAAAATTTCAACCCGATTCAAATTATCGACGCATTTTAAACAAATTTGTAGGAGGCAAATCAAAATTCAAAATTTTCGCCAAGAGTTTCATTTATTGTTTAATTTATTTAAACACGAAATCTAAATATAATCACTAGGGTCAGTTGAAAATCACGGTAAAAAATCGCGAAAACACGGTTATCTCTTCAAAATTAAAAAAAAACACGGTACCGTGTTACACGGCGTAAATTAAAACATGGAAGAGTTTTCGTGTTATCTATAGCAAATCGAACACATTTTATTGATTTCATGTATTTCTTCTGGAAGTGATTGCAAGAGACTGAAGTATATCCAGTATGTACCTTTAATAAAATAGAAAAATATATACGTACAGTACTTAGAGAATGATACTTAGAGTTAGAATGATACTTAGGCAAACATAGTTTGTATAGCCAAATTTCTGTCAGTAAATTGTTGACGCTGCGTTCAGCGTCCACAGAATTCACAGGCACACACAAGTAGCGATAGGCTAACTGGGAGAGTTGTGGAAAACGATCGGCATAGATACACCAATAGGACAATGGGGATACGTCGGTGGCCACTTCATGCAAAGCAGCTGTGTAACCTGGCAGCTCTGAGAGTGCGATAACGTTGTCTTGGAGAGATGGAATAGCCTCCACAAACCCATCTAATGAAAGTGCTTTGGCCTGCTGAGGGTCAAAGAGGCGAACTGCTTTGAAGAAGACTAGGCCTTGCTGATGGAATGTTGGACCTCTCACACCAACGGGAGCAAGAGAGTAATACTGCTCCAAGCGACTAGCAGTGTCTTCAAAGGCTTATGCATGCTCATGGGGGATTGTGGGATCAAGTGACTTATGTAAAGCCCAAGTAAGTAGATCCATCACGCGATTGTAAGCTTTGTGAGCATTCACCTGCCTGGTTTCAAACCACGTAAGCAAATCGATAACTGCTTTGGTGTAACTGCAATCGATAACTGCAATGAATTTGACATCACGAATGACATCTTTATTCTCGAAAAGTCTCGATAGTTCATCCAATGCGTTGGTAGGGTGTGAACTATCAACTTCAAATGTGATGAATTGAGGGTGAAAATTCACGTATTTGGCATGATGTTCGACTGTGGCAAACCAGCTTCCCCAGCGAGTAGTGACGGGAAGTGGTGGTAGTGCGATTTCACTTGCGCCAATCATCTGTTGTAAGAAGGTCTTGTAGGAATGTTTCCTGGCTGTACAATGGGAGAAAATCCTCTTGAAAGAAGCAACGAGTCTGTCCACTTTGGGGAAATTCTTGCGCCACGTTTCACCAACAAGATTTCTTATGTGGACATTGCAAGTAATATGCACACAATTGGGCAGTAGACCTTATAGATTCCCATATGCTTTGGTCATATAAGAAGCATTGTCAGTCACAAAAGAACACACATTGTTGAACTCCACGCCGTATTTATTCAAACACTGAATCTTGGCCTGGGAAACTGTTGTTGCATTTACCACTTCCAGGTAGACAATATCAACACACAACGCCTCCAATGCAGATTTTTCCAAAGAGGGCATTGAATTTGTAGATGAAATTTGGGGAATGAAGAGGATATGAAGAATGTAACGATCCTGGGAATCACTGGCTTCACCTGTCACAATGCTAATTGAGGGAGCAAAGGACACTTTAGCACGTAGTTTCTCAAGGAGCACTTCCAGCACCTTCGGTAGGTAGTCATGGCGCAACACTGTGGCAGTGGGTAGTAGTCCCACGTTTCTAACGTTAGCCTGCAAGTCAATAAAGAGTTTAAAGTGAGAAAAGTCTTACGAATGGATCTAGGGATGATCTCTCTTCTTACCTGTAAGTATCCAAGCAGTTTTGGATGATCGAGTTTGTTCAGAGGGATATCTGAAAGCGTGAAAGCTTCCACTAACTCAAAAATGTCAACATTGAGAGAATCTCGAACTTCTGTTTGTCTGTTGAAAGCCGAAACAATAGTGCACTGCCTTTTCAAAGGTAAATCTACATGTTCCTCTGCTACCATTCTCTTTTTGGAGTGCAGCGGAGTTTCCAAATGTCGATCGATGGTTCCCTTGCGAGTGTGATCCAAGGTAACATTGCAGGCAGTGCAAAACAATTTATCTCCATCTGCATGTAAAGTTCCTGGAGGGTACAGCTTAGCGCGATCAATCCAGCTGATATTCACAGCTTTTTTAGACGGTTTCGATAAATTGTTGTTGAATTTCAATCTCTTTCTGTCGGAATTTTTCAATCATTTTTCAACAAAAATTGATTATTGTCCAAAACAATTCATATTATATATTTTTTTGAGATAACTCTTACAAAATACAAAAAAAATTAAATTATTTTTAATGGAATTTAATTCAAATTGTTCATTATGGTTAATTAAAATATTTTGATCTTTGAAAGCTTTGCTAAATTTTCGTTGACCAGAAAAGCATTGATTGAAACAGGCTGTGCAGTCAGATAATCTGGCCTCGTAGAAATCATTCTCATTTACTGTTCGTTGAGGTTGAAATTTCTAATTATCCATCAAAATCTTTTTCGAACTCTCCAAACTATCAAGTTCCTATTTCTGATTAGATAAAATTTGAATCGGTCTTATTCCTTTTTAACGGGAAATAATTTAATTCAGGCTCGAAAAAATCTTCATTTAAAAACAATTGTTTCAATGGATATTTTTCAAGTTCGTTATTTGGAGGATTATGTTTTTAATTATTAATCAAACGGGGATGCATAGACAAATTCGCTATAGTAGTGTTTTTGAACATGTAATAGTTACGTTTATTATCGAATAATTCATATAATTCTTTTTCGGTAATATAATTCATAGGGTTTTGTGTCTCGACCGAGTGATCTTTAAAATTGAAGTCCAATAAACACAAGATTAACGGCATTCTAATATTTAAAGTCATTTAAGAAATTTGATTCATACAAAAGTCGCATGATAAATTAATCAATATTCAAACATATCCCTTCAACACGGGACCAAAAGTATATCCAATAATAATAATATTAGTCAACAATGAAATTTACAAGGCAGTATCATCACAAAGTCGTTCTATTTTAACATTTCCGCTTTAATGAGTATATCATGTCGAAGACTCGTCAGTGAAAATGTAAAGGACCGTGTTTCTAGACTTCATGCATTTAGATAGGAATTCGCATTTATGTTCTTATTTTGAAAATGAATTGTTGTTTTGTTTCTAGAAACAAGTGAGAATCGCGCTTTCTTTGCATTCTAATATATGTAGTGTCATCTATTAGACTTTTTAAAAACTATTACTATGTATAAAATTTAAATTGGGTAAAAGAGATAACTGTATTTTAATTTTTCAAATATGTTGCCATATGGCAAAAATGGGCTGGCAAGGGTTAATGAAAATCGAATCGACAATTATTATAAATAGACCAGCTGAAAATCATTGGAATTGTTTAAACAATGATATTTTATCTATTTTTTGTTGATTATTTTATTATTAAATAATTGAATGTAAATGGTTTAAAAAATTATGTTGATTTTAAAATAAAAAAAAAATTGTAAAAAGAAATCAGTTTGCATTGTTCTCGGCCGGGTCCACCGACATTTCTCAGATTTGAAGAAGAGAAAAAGATGGTCGTACGAGCGGCAAGCAAAATGACGATGAATGTTGATCGAATGGGTCAGATTCTTTTTCATTCTCCCTTCCCTCGTCCCAGAGTCTTCACATCCCCATCACCAAAGCATTATGATCGCGACCACTCTGCGCCTACTCTCGTACCAACATACACTATGAATAGGGAAAGATGAGTGCTGACGTTTTTAGATAACTTATAACCGATTTAGGCATATCGATAAGAATATTATTAAAATTCGTACCGCAGGATTTTCAGTGGTGATTCGGATGGACGTACGTGAAAAATGGTACATTCCTATAAATCTTGGTATCCATTATCCTCCAGATTCCTAATCAAATCAAACGTTCTCTTAATTATTCAGACAAATCTTGATGTATTGTAGAAAATAAGTTTTTATAGCAAGTTTATGTTTAATCATAAATAGTATTCCCTTGAAAATACTATCAATATTGCAAGTTTCTAATTAATAATTTAATATTTTTTTGCAGAAAATATAAAATATTCATCAATTAATCTTAAGTTTTTTCGCGTTTATATCGATTATCTTTTGTCGAGGTTAATGAGTTTATTAATTTAATTATAGAAATTCTAAGAAATCAGAACAAAAAGACCGATTGAAGGATCAGAATTAAATTTAAAATATTTTAAACGGTTAAAAAAATAAAAAATAATTTTCAAAATTCTGAAAAATTTAAATGCAACTTTTAAAAATATAAATAAATTTTTTATATCAATGAGAAAGCAAAATGAAGTGGTTAATGAGGAATGAATCAATCGCCAATTTGATTAAATAAACCATAAATTTGGATAAAATTTACAAATGACTCTCAAATTATTCTAATTTTATTTGAGACTCATTTGATTAAATTTTAAAAGATACGAAAGTAATTAATGAGACAAACGAAAAATATAAATAAAAAATATTTTGTTCAAAATAAATTTTTTTAAAAATATTAATAATTAAAAAAAATTTATTTCAGTTAATATTGAATAATATTATTGTTTTTAAATATTATTTTGTAAGGTACTTTTAATAAAAAATTGAAAGTATTTTATACTAATAATTTAATTAAATAAATAATGACTCAAAATCTCGAGAATTGTCAATAACTAACTGACTTGTCTAAGAAATATCGGGGAGAAAACCTAAGGGAAACGGATAGACCTTTATAAGGCTCCTTCCTAATTGACTGTGAACGAATAGTTGAAGATATCTGATGACAAATACACATTCGAATTGAATATTTTATAAAAACCGAACATGTTCACCATAAATAAATTTTGATGGAGGGATTTATAAAACAGATAACATTTGGGGAAGGGCTCTTATTTTTAGAGAAAGTAAAGGAGATAGAAATGAGAAGAGCTCAAAAATAAATACTAGATTAAATTGAAATGATTTATTTTTCCTCTTTACAAAATGTTATTGTACACAACAAAACTACTAATTATTTTGTTCATTGAAGTGTTAGTTTCTGAAATCAAACAGATTATCAGAAAGTATATTTGATAAATTTACGGCGTATTTCAGTCATGAAATCGCGAGTCCATTCTTGTCCACAACTGTACATTTTAATCCTTTATCAAAATACTCCCATTACAATATATTTTAGCAAACTTTTTTCGAAATCTCTAAAAATTCGTTGAATATCTAAAACATTTATAACATAGAACATTGTGAATGTGAATTCGATATTAAGGATAAGAAATTAAGTAAATGTTTTTTTTTGGAAAATATTTGGTTTATGCATAAGTTCTTGTTGTTTTATTTGCTGCAATGAAAACAAAACAGCTTCATAGTTTTTGTTTGATGGAACCTTTTATTGATCATTTTTATTATTTCTATTTAAATTATTTCAGTCTCACCTTAACTTTCATTGCCAAGTAGATAAAAATGAATATTTTAGGCACCCCCTTTGCCATTTTAATCAACATTTAAACGCAACACGAAACGCCAGCATTATTTGTTACGTTAGTGGAGAAAAGAGAGCTTGTGATCCCAAAATTGTTTTTGAAATTTAAAAAGGAACATTTTTTTATTTTAAACAATGCACCTTAGTCATGCCGATTTTGATGAAAACTACTTTGACCAACTGATTCATGATGATCAGTACCAATCGACGTTAGGACAGGCCATATATAGTGATAATACAGTTGTTTCTTGAAATCTCGAAAAAATGGAAAAGTCAAAATCTCGGAAAAGGGTACTTTACTTTCTAAAAGAAAGTCACAAACCAGTGGGGATTTATTCGCGAGTCAACAATGTGCTGTGTAACATCATAAATTTTTTCTTTTTCAAATTGTTACTTGTAACAAAAAATGGTGACAATAAGCAAATTTGAAAAAAGAAAGCTCCGGTTAGTCATCAAAGGCAACCATAACCACATCCTAAACATTAAGGAAATCAATCCAAATTTTTTTCTGTGTTTGCTTGGACCCAAATGATGTTATTCATTACTAAATTCTACCAAGAAACCGAACGGTCCTTGCTGAAATTTATTGTGAACAACTCAAGTGTGTAAATATAGCGATTAAAGTGACGAGGACTAATAAGAAGCAAATAATTTAACAGAATTGCAATGCTCGATCTCATGTCGCAAGAATGACAAAGTTGGCTATTGATGAGCTTGATTGGAAAGATCTTTCCATGTCCAATATATCCCCGATTTAACACCAAAGATTATCATCTTTAGTGCTCCATGTCGAACCATCTTTCTGGTCATATATTTTAACACTCAGCAATAACAACGAGAATTTTTCTACCAAAAAATGTGGAATTTCCAAACTACCAAAACGATGGAAAGCAATGATGGATTGTGGTGAAGAATGGTCCAAGCCAATTGGTCGGGACACAATTTGTTGGCGACAATTGGTTGAGGTGACAATTACTCATGAATTTATGATTGGAAGACAATTATAATGAATAAGGACAAAAAAATTTATTAATGTAATTATTTTATTTAAAAATTAATTATTAAATAGAATTTATTAATTTTTATTATTAATTTTTAATTAACTTGTTAAATATATATTTATATATATGGAATCAAAAAAAATTTATACAATTCGGCGATCATATATCTTGCTGATCAGTTATCGACCATAATAAATTGTCATTTTGAATAAATTATCTATCCTATATCCCCCTACTATTTGTCGCACCTACCAAAACGGTTATAGATTTTTTTAGAAAAAAAAGATTGCTTAAATGTTACAGCAACTAAATAAATAATTAAATATAATTATTTCCACAATTAGTCTTCTTTTTTTATTATGGTACATACGTTTTTATGGAAACTCATTTGAGATTCTATGTATTGTCAGAAGAAAATAATCTTTTTGTACGCTCCGAAGATCATATATCTTGCAAAAAAAATTAAAAAATCCCCGACAAATTGTATCCCGACCAATTGACGTGTTCCCGGTGGAGAATACCTCATCGATTGAAATTTAATTTTTTAAGATAAATTTGATATATTTATCTGCTGAAAATAATTCTAATAAATTCATTTTATTATCTAAAATTTTTTACATGCTTTTCATTCGTGATCAGTAAAGCTTTATAATAATTGTAAAAAGACTCGCACGAACCTATACACCAATGCAAAATAATTCTAAGATATATTTCGATTTTTTCTTACCTCATAATGAGCAATTATAAATATACAAAAATTATTAAAACAAATTCCTGAGAAATAATTTTCTTTTACTTATTAAAAATTTATATCTTTTAATTCAGATGGAGAAGAATCGTATTTTATAAAATTTTACACTAAAAATATTTTAAGCAAACAGAATAAGACACCTAAAACTTGGAAAATATTAATTTAATAAGCTCAGTTTAAGAGGTCAAACCCTCATTAAAGAACTCTCTTTGATAAATATTTATCGTAAAGATGAAGATTAAAAGGATTAGACTTGTTTGGAATGCATCTAGAATTAGGAGAAAAAAGCTATAGATAATTATATTTTCTGCGGCATGACAAGATTCCAATTTCAGAAAATTTGGTTGTTGACGACATATATTAGGTGTATAACTTAGTTTTTTGGATTTTCTAAGAGATGATGTAACCTTTGTAATAAGCATTATTTTACAGTCGTACGTACAGATTTTTAAAGTGCTGAAATCGAGGCATTAAAATTAAGTAGGTCATTGACCTTAAATGCGTCATAAACATATTTTTAATCACGTTTTAGCATGACAACTTTCATATCAACAAAACAGCATTTGTGGGAAGCACTACCGTTTTACTTTAATCAAAAGAAAAAAGCTGCAGACAGTTTTCGGCTTCTTGAAGAAACTTATGGTCAACATGCACCAACTTAACAGACTTGCGAGAACTGGTATAAACGTTTCAAAAGTGGAGATTTCAACGAAAGTAACAAAGAGCGTTCCGGTCAACCAAAAAGATTCCAAGATGAAGATTTGGAATCATTACTGAAGTTAGATTCTACTCAAACAGAGAAAGAGCTTGCAAAACAGTTAAATGTTACTCAAGCAGCCATAAGTAAACGTCTACATGCTATGAAAATGATTCAAAAAGAAGGAAAATGGATACCACGTG
>MQRK01224637.1:32514-46411 GCA_001938485.1 Girardia tigrina
CATTCATGGAAGCAAGGTTATGTTGTGCATTTGGTGGGATCAGAAAGGTGTACTGTACTATGAGCTGCTGAATTTGAATGAAACTGTTAATGCAGAACGTTACCAACAACAGTTAATGAGATTGAATGATGCATTGAAGGAAAAATGTCCTATTCCAGCCAACAAACAGCGCACAGTGATTTTGCTCCATGACAACGCTCGGCCACATGTCGCTAAACAAGTAGAAAACACGTTGGAAGCACTTAAATGGGAAATTCTACTGCATGCTGCCTATTCACTAGATTGTGCCCCATCAGATTATCATCTGTTCCGATCAATGCAAAGCGCTCTTCGGAACCAGCACTTTAGAAACCAAGAACATATAAAAAAATGACTGGAACAATGGATCGCATCAAAAGACCAAAACTTTTTTTTCGATGGAATTCATAATTTGCCTGAAAGATGGTCGAAAGTCATAATTAACGATGGAAAATATTTTGATTAGAATAAAACTTATTATGTCATCTAAATAAACTTGTCTGTTCTGCAAAAAAATCCAAAAAACTATGTCATACACCTAATAACTTTATGACATTTAGTCATTCATTTTTCAGTCTTATTTTCAAGGAAAAAGATTTTTTTGTCAGAAATATATTTGAAAGATTTAAACAAAATATTTACTAATAAGGATGTTGTTCTTAATGAAATAGTTTAATTAAAAATATTTTATTATTATAATTCTTTTGTAAAAAAATTAGTTTAGACACCAAAAATACGTTTTAGGTCAAATTTTTATATTTCATTTTTTGTGTTTGTTTTACTGCATCAATTGCGGTTTTTATTTGTGTTAATTATGAGTAATAAATGAAATTCTTTGAAATTGGTTATTTGTGAATTATCAATTCGAATTTAAAACTATTTCTGAATGTCAGTCAATATAAATTGTAATATATTTGAAATCGATATTAATACAGAAAAATGGATTTTTATTAAAACAATCTGATTAACAAAATAATAAATGACAAAATAAATTCTGTATTTTAAGAGAAAATTATATATTGTTGTACAAAGGAGACGAAGGACCTAAAAGGAAAAGGTTTAAATATTTCATTTTAATACCTCATGGTGTTATTTATTTAAATGACTGTTTCATGCGAGAAATCGTGGACAGCAGCCAGTGTTGTTTCATAATCGAGAATATCACCTTCCAATCAAATTCGAAAACCGGCTATTCGAACAGATTGGTTGAAATAAGTATCAGCCGACAGGCTAAGATTCACTTTTGCTCTGTCGTTCCTTACGTAGAATGTGCTAAGAGAATTAATATTCATCTATAAATTGAAATATATGGCTTTAATGCGATATACAATTACTTTTCCAGTCATCAAGGTTGCATAATAAGAATAATAACTAAAAGACGAAGTCCATGAGTTATTTATGAATAGTTTGATTAAGTATGAACAATTTCCTATGAAGCATCACTTATCTCTTATTTAATGGTTCATGAAGAAGTTTCATATATGTGATGAAATATTCAAAATTAAAATAAAGAATATATGTATAAATTGACGAATTTTAATTTCCAAATTTCAGGGACCTGAAAAATTGAATTTAGTTTTCTTATCTGCTTCTCCTTCAGAGGGAATCTATTCATCAAGAGGAATTATATACTTAAAACAATTTACATAAATGCAAAATTTTTCTAATAAGTAAATAGTCAGGAAAGAAACTAAATGAAGTGGAAATAATTGAAATTTTAAAAATACATTTGTTTCTGAAATCAAGAATTTTTTCTCGTATTTAAAACGAAATATTTTTGCTGCATATTTATAAGTCAAAGAAAACAGAAAAAAAGAAGCTCGAAATAATAATTACTGTCTAGATTGTAGGAAGGAGATTATCCTGATAATTTATATTTTTGAAAATGTAAAATTATTATGAATAATTAAAATATATAAATCTCACCACTTCATTTACAGAGTCCAAACTCATATTGCAAGTATCGTGCAATAAAATGTTCCATTCTTTTCCATCGATTCGAAAAGAAAATAATTTTTCCTGTTCTTCATTTACTAAAAAAAACAATGATTTAATTGTTTTTCTTTCAGTACAATATAATATTATAAAAAAATAAAGTAAAGTTATTTAGACACAAAAAACCGGAGAGCATCACATTTTAAATTAAATCCCTATTTAATTAAATTAAATTAAAAAAGAAATTTTAAAAATTGTATATAATTTTTATTGTTAGAAAAACTAGTAAAAAATAGTATTAAATGAAATATTTGAACAATATGCATTATAATAAATTAAGCTGTAAATAATTAATAATTAATAAATTTTCAAAACTGGAAAGAATTATTTGTTTACATTAGAAACTTTTTTGTTTTAACTGACATCAATAATTTGCATTAGGCTAAGTAAAATGCGATAAATCACAAAATAAACTAAATATTATCATTAAATATTTGCATTAGTTTTATTTGTGTTTAAAGAATATTGATTTAAAATTTTTCCCCTTTTTTCTAAAAATTATATTATTTTTAAAATCACATCAGAAATATAAATTGACTTAAAAATAGATTTCTCGGAAATTATTATTATTAGTAGTAGTATTATTGTTAGGAGATTAAAACTCGGGTGGGAAAATTTTTGAAAAGACAGTCCAAAGAGGTAAGATTTTAGTTGTGTAGTAAGGTCATTGGAAATGATTTATTAAAGGGAATAGGAAATTAAGATATAAAAATGAAGAAGATAAATAATCGAAAAATTTTAAGTAAAACTAATATTAAATTACAAAATTAAAGTAAAATAAAAAAACTTTTGTTCTGGTTTAATATCAATAGAAGTGAAAAATGTTTCCCAAAAACATAAAAACAAATTTTAGGAAGTGTTTAAAATATTCAGCTGATCGAGTGTATAAAATAGTAGACTGAATATTATTTTTAAATTTGATTGTCAAATTGGTGTACTTCATCTATGTATTGTATTTGCATCAATAAAATAATCGGTGGACTTATTAATGTAAATGGGTGGTGTACTTAACGAACTTAACAATTATTATTATTTTCCAATCCGATCTTAAGGCCTCACTGAAAACAGGATGGTGATAGAAGAGGCGCAAAGGTAGGATCGATGCTCTGAGGTTTTGTTTTGGGCTTTTTTATTAATATTCAGACTGATTCTCTCATTTTTTATATATAGCTAAAATAGATTTTAATCAAAAAAGAATTCAAAAGTTCGAACACAAAAAATCGTTTTCAGTAACACAAAATTAATGCGATAAATTTGAAAACTGAAATTATTGTCAGACAATATTAAAAAAACTTCCTCAATCAAATGACAGCAATTTCACCAAAATGAAAATAAAGTAGTGATTGTAAATCACAATTTCATTGACTGCTTTGGTTAACCAATCAGAGCGAGTCATTTGAATCACTTATTGGCACACCATAACAACAAACACTTCCGAATAAGAATTATTGAGTCATATGACTCAGCGAACAATAATTACTATTCCGAACAAAGAAGTCTTTTCTTCGGGATTTAGATCTGAGAAAATTTTAAACTATTATTATTATAAGTTATTATTATTTTTTAATTTTTAAATTTAATCGAAAAAAAACTGTGCAGGTCGTTAAATTGTTTAATGAACACCCATTTCGAATAATGTCGATTTGGATGATTCGTACAAGGAATTTCGTGAGAATTTTTATGAAAATACTAATAAAATATTTGTTTATTTGACAAGTGACGATTTTTATCACTTATTTACAAATTGTATTGCTAAAAATCAATTTAGTATAAATTTGCAAATTTTCGTTATTAATGATAATATCAAATTTTATTTATATAAGGTTAAGGTTACGATTATGATTAATGTTTAGGTTATTTTTTTTAATTATTAACACTCAATCACTATCTTCCTACAAAACTAATTTAGTTATATTTTTGAAAATTTTAAAATTACGATAAAATTCGACGGTAAAGAAAATACATGAAGAGCTACTCGAAAACCGAGGAAATGACTTAAAAGAGAAAGACAACTTCGATACAGAGAACATCAGAAAGAAAATTCTGAAGAGATTCAACGACTGAAAATGCGATAAAAAGGAAGAACCAAGAACGTTTATCGAATAAATGAAACTCCTAAGTGCTTAATTTTAATATTAAATTGTATTATATTCATTGAAAATTTTGTGGAACTAATTTTTTTCTGTTTTTAAGGGCCGTCATGACGGGCAAAAACTTACTAAACATGTATGGCATTTATTCTAGAATAATAAGATTAAAAAATCTTTTCAATTTTTCAAATTTGAAATATTTACGAATAAAAGAGAAACTTTCAATTATGAAAATTTAGCTTTCCATTCCTGAATGACGGGTCCTTTTCTAGTAATAATAAAAATAACGAATATACATAAAAATATTTAAATTTAAATTCAGAAAAATTATTATTATTAATACTATTTTTTTGTTTTTGGTATATCAATATTTGAATCCATATATAACTATAACAAATATAATATTATGAGTTATTTTATTATACACAAAATTAAAATAATGTTTCAGTCTTTCTTTCTAAATTAACCTTCATTTCCCCGATTAAAATGATCTTTTATTTTAAAATCATAATTTTCCTATTTTAATTTGAAAGCTCTCAAATTAAAAAAAAACTTTTAATTTTATCTTATTTAATTGTTCAAAAAAAATCATATTTAATTGAACATTAAAAAACATAAAAAATTGGAAATATTCTACTTTAATCTTAAATATTTAATTTTTACCTAGACTTAATATTTTGTAAATGTATTTTAAGTTTTCAATTATTTAAAGTTCGGTTAGCAAAATTAAAATTAACTAATAATAATAATAATTATTATTATTATTATAATTATTATCACTAGAAGAGTCATACTTTTAATGATATTACATAAATATATTCTTTTTTTCTGATTCATTATTTTTAATAAAATTAAGTTTATTATTTACAATATTTATTTTTTGGAATTAAATATTATTATTTTTACCTTCATAATATAAACAAATTTCTTGTTAGCGGATGAAAGTAATAAATAATGAATCAGTTTGGGATTATCTAATCTGTAACAATTTGTCTTGTGTCATTTCCCATTCAATTATCCCTTCAAATATTCACTTATCATATATGAAGCATTAAAAAGGGATACCACAGAAATTATCAAGAAATAATTTATAGGCTTATCAAGAAACATTTCGTTTCAAATCGCGAAAAGTAAATTATTTTATGTTACATTAAATATTATAATTAACTTCTAGAAAAATCTAATTGAAAACCTAATCAGAATAAAAAGAATGTAATCATAAAATTAATAAAAAAGGTAAAAACAAATAATCAAAAATACTGATAAAACAAATTGAAATTTTAATGTCTTCAATAAAATCTGTTCGTTTTGTTTTTGGGATCCAGTATTTATTGTCCTGAGTTGCCACGATGTCATTTTTTAGTGTCCATTTCCTCGTTTTCCCTTTTCTGATATCTTCACCAATTTGTTTTATTTCTTCATTATTCCTTTGCCATTTGAAACCCTCTGACTCTTTGTTCAATGCAAGAATTCTCGTCTTGATCTTTCCTTTCTTGGCTTCTTCATGCATCGTCTGACATTGGCTACACAATTCTCAAGAATTTTTAGACATCGCGTCAGCATTTGAATGTTTCTCACCTTTCCGATATTCTATTGTCATGTCAAGACCACTCAGAAAATTTATCCATGTTTGAAACTGTGGTGTAATAGCGTTTTTCGTAGTCATCATAAAAGTGATAGCTTTATGATCCGTTCGTAACAAAAATCTTTTCCCATACAAAAAATGTATAAAATGCTGTGTGAAATAATAAATTGCAAGTAGTTCTTTCCTTGTAATGCAATAACCAAGTTCATGTTTATTCATTTTATGGGAACCATATGCAATTACTCTTTCTCTTCCACATATGTCTTTCTGTGATAGCACCGCTCCTATTGTATCAAAATTTGCATCTGTATCGAGTATAAAGTCTTTGGAAAAATCAGGGTATGCCAAAATTGGTGTCTTAATCATTCTTTCTTTTAATTTTTGAAAAGCTTCATCACATTCTACAGTCCAAATCAGTTTTTTATCCTTGCTCTTACCACATAAACCTTCTAAAACCTTTGCATATCTAGAGTGATCTTTTATGAATTTCCTGTAGTAATTCGTCAAACCCCAACAGCTTCTTAAATGTTTGATACATGATGGGTTTTGAAATTTTCTAATTGCATCAGTCTTTGTTTTATCTGTCTCAATACCTTCTTTACTTATGATATATACTAAAAATTTCGGTTTTTCTACTAGGAATTGACATTTCTCTGGATTTATTCTCAAGGCGGATTCTTTAATTTTCTCAAAAACGTTATGTATTTTTATGTATCAAAAAAGTTTTTAAAATGTGTTTAATCTTTCGGTTAAATGAATTGAAATTTCATCACAAATCTTTGTTCGTTGATTTGATCTTAGAATTTGAATTTGAACCTCAATTAACAAATAAAAAAATGTATAATTACAATCCTTCGTTGTCAAACCCAGCAAATGTTCAAAACGAGAGCTATGTTTTCAATATCTCATTAAAAACGATAATTGCCGAGACACGGTTTCCGCAAAAAAGTATATATATATATATATAGATATGTACAAAAAAGCAAGCAAAGGGTGATAAATGCTTTCAGAGATTGTCATTCAAATATTATCAAGTTCTCTTTCTTCTTTTCTCCTTTCATATATGAATTTGAGTGAGGATGAGAGATATATTCGAAATATACATAATAATTTCTCTTATAAATAATAATATGAAATTTAAATTCCGAATAATAATTTATAAAATTAATAATTATTAGTAATTATATTTACTTTAGAAATGCAATTATAACGGTGAATAATTATTAAAACTCTTCTTTTTTTTAAAGGAAAAGGAAATTCTCATCTTGCGCTTAATACTGATGAAAAAAATAACTGAATTAAAATATTAAGAAATGTTTATTTGCTTTTTAATGTTGTAAAATTTATTTATTATGAAACAGCGGGAAACTTTTGGTTTGACTTAAATTTCTCATTCAGTAATAGATGTAATGAACAGTTACGAAATCAATTTTACTCAATGAAATCTGATAAAATTTAGAAATAATAAATAATAATAATAAAAATTAATGCGTTAATAAAATATTATATTCTACATCAGGTGTTCATTTTTACAATTGTAAAAACAAATCTCTTGGAATTAACAAATTAATATATGTTCACCATTCGGTTATTTGTTCACCAAGAGTATTAAATGACACTAAAGAATTTGCAATTGAAGTACGAAAAAAGAAACTGATACAGTGATGGTTTATATTTATGATTCTTAGGAAAACAAACGCATGGTGTTTTTTTCTTGAACAAGAAATTCAGGTTTCTAACATTTTTTTAGAAATTATTTATATATTTTAATATAAACTACGTTATATACCGCTTTACGCCTTTGAATGAGAGTGACTCGTCATCAAAACTGGTTCCCGAAAAAACAAGATAAGTGATGCTCGTTCTGATAAAAAAGATAATCCCTAGAACCCATACGGAATTGTTAGAGCATTTAGTTTCCTATAAAACTGACACTTATAGGAGACTAAGAGCAAGGTGTAAATGTGTACTCAAGAACACTTCTTTAACTAAAAAGTAGTTCGATGGTACACCAAAACATACATATAAACTTTTAAATCTTTCTTATCAATGTTTTATCTACCGATGAAGCATTTAGATTAGTAAAAATATTTTGTTAAACTTTATTTGGAAGTCTAGCTTAATGCCCGGGGCAGGCGCAACAATCTGTACATCTTTCATAAATTAAAATAAATATGAAAGTTATGAATAAATTTTAAAAAAATATTTGCAACTGAGTAATATCAAAAGAATAAACCAATTAAAATGTTTAATTTTCTTGTTTATTACATTCGACGGATTGCCCGTCATCACCAGAACCGATGATTATGAAAAAAATTGTTACTTATAAAGTGTAGGTAATGATTATGCAACAAATACGTAATCAGGACATTATATAAAAACACTCAATAAAGTTTTAGAGAATGTAGTTTAAACATTAATTTTAGGATCCAAAGATCTTATATATAACGCTTCACAAGTCACTCTCTCCCAATAATTTTTAACTTGAGAGCACTGAATTGGAAAATCTGCAGATTTTATTTCTCCCTTTCAATGCACTGCTATATTACTCTCTCGCCGGTAAGATATAAAAGGGTTGTTAGTTATTATTTTTACAAGAAAATTCGATATAAAGTAAAAGAATGAGATTTACAAGTAAGAAATTGTTTTGTTGATTAACATTTATTTAAATAAATAGAAATATTTTGACGAAAAGGATGTGTTTTGTAGAAAAAAATGATGAAAGTTATTAAGTAATAATGTGAAAATGTTGTCTTTTCAAATTTTGTTTGAAAAATTCTTCGGCAAAACAGAGTAATTTGTTAAAATGTATTTATTTGTGTAGCGAACTTTGCTTTCTTGGCAGACATACTATGGTTCTAGAATGATGCTTAAATTTTCATGTCGATTGTCTGTATATATTTTTTATCACAGATTGATTTTTGTAACTTTCCCTCTGGTACGCAGATATTTTTTTTGCGTGTTTATATTTTTTTTATATTTAGCCTGCGACGATTTTTATTTTACCACAATTTATTTATTGTTTTTTTATTTAGTTAGTCTGTCTGAGCGTACAAAAAATCTATTTTTATTAGTTTATTTTTATTCTTATCACTTTAGCCAGGAAAGCTGACTAAAGTAAATTAATTATAATATTACGATGAACAATATAATTCGAAATTTTAAAATTGAAAAAAAATCGATGAATCGATCACAATTATAAAACGAAATAGAATTGTTGATACGAGTCGGAGAAACGACTTCTTAACCAGAAAACTCTCCAAAGAAAGAAAATTAACTTTCCGTATTTTACTTTGACTTACATCAGAGGATTGATTAATCTGTTGATCTTGGACGATACGGGAACATTCATTATTTTTGCGGTAACTTTTTACAGAAACGATTTCGGCTGCATTCGAACGAGAACATCAAATAATTTAGCCAACAATTTCCACGACACAAATTCAAGATTCAAAACCAAACTCTGTATTCCAGTGTTTCTTTATTTTATCATACAAAATAAACGCTTTTTCTGTCCCACCTGTAAGCGATCACCGACCGTTGAATCTGGACGATTTGAATACAGTCTACTGAAGGTCCGACCTTCGAAGTAACTGTTTAATTCACTATTTAACGATCTATTCTTTGACTCTACTACCTAACTCTATTGTGTGACCCATTACTTGATTCTTTCTAATTCTCTCCGTTATTGAAATTTTTGGTTTAATATAAGTTATCATTTATACTATTTTATTCATATTTTTTGTAATTAACTCAGTAATTATTGTGTAATCGAGTTGATTAGATCCTTTGGTCTTATCAGCTTGCTTCCGTAATAATTTGCAAGGAAGACGTTGTCTTTGATTACAAGAATGGTAATTTTTAAGTGTTGCTCAATTTCCCTAGTGACGATATTATTACGAAAGTATTTGGAACATACTTTTAGAAATTAGTTAAATAAGTTATCACATAATGCCATTATGTGACAACCTATTTAACTAATAGCTTTTACTAATAGACAAGCCTAGGCAACTGCCCAGGGGCGCCAACCAAAAAAGGCTACTTAATTTTCTTTGGAAAATTTTATCACATATAAGTAACTGCTCTTCGGAATGCAGTTTTTTATTTTTGAAAAGATTAAAAATATATTTATGATCAAATATAAAAGAACATCACTTAAATGCATTATCGATTTTATCATTAGAAACAGATTTTACGTTAAATTTAGATTATTCCGATATAATTGATAACTGTGCTGAAACAAAATAAAGACAAAAATTTTAATATGTTAAAGAATGTAAAGGTAAAGTTCATTTTCTTTCAAATAAATAAACCAAAACAACCAACAAATAATTAGTTTTTCCATTTTTTAGCTTACTTTTTATAAAGATATATGTTCATGCCCTATACACCAGCAAGACTATACAAAAAAAATCATAAACATTGCTGCAAACCTTATTCGTAACTACTTCCGTAAGTATCTAAAGGCTTGTTCACATTTTTCAATAATTTCATATGGCCGTGAAATTATTTCAGTTTGTATTCGTCTGCTTGAGACATTTCAAGAAAAGCCTAAAAAGATGGAAGTAGTAATGCGATTGGTGGAGACCGAGAGAATTTCATGAGAGTCTATTGCACTGGCTATCAGAAATGCACTGGAAGAAGAAAGAATTAACATCAAGAATTGTAGAGGGCAAACATATGATACAACGGCTTTCTATGAGTTCAGACAGAAAATGGTTTCAGACTTTCTGAAAAAAATGGGAACTGTGAGCAGTATTTGTAACGTCAATATCAGAAGTCATTTTACTCAAATCTTTATTATAAAACAACATTCAAAAAAATTTTCCAACTATTTCCTTAATTAATAATTAATCCGCTGATCTTTATGTTCAAATATTTTTTCATCCATCAAATCATAAATAACATTCAACTTTTAAATTTTTAAATAAAAATATTTGTCTAAATGATTGTATATATATTTAATATTTTTAAAATTATTTAATGTTAAAATTTGTTTTTTTACTTTAATCCTTTTAAATTTTTTTTTATAATTTTGTTTTTCAACTGAAATCTTATATGTTGTTTTTTTAAAAAAAAACCATTTTTATTATTTTATTATTTTAGAAAGTTTAAAAATACGTTATATTTAAAAAATACGTTAAATTTTTTATTTTTTTAAATATTTATTTTTTTTATCATATCAATAAATTAATTTAAAATTTGAAAATACATTTTTACAAATATTATTTTTTTAATCGGATTTAAATTATTTTAAAAATACTGTTTTATTTGTTATCTGTTTTGATCACTCATTTTTTCTATTAAAATACTATTTTAATTCAAAATAAATTTATAAATAATGTATTTAAATTCAAACTTAAAATACTTAATTAATGCTAATTAATTTTTAAAATTTTCAATTTGATTTTAATTCAAAATAATTTTTTTAAAAAATATTTAAATTTTGATCAGCGAACCAAAATTATTTATCTCCTCATAGGAACTATTTGCAGACTACCAGGGATATGTCCTTCACTTTTAAGTCTAACAATTTGCCATGGATGTGACATTTTGTCTATAAGAAATATGATAAATTCTTGTCAACAACTGTTTTCTTTTTTCGATAAATCACCAAAGCGCCAACGCTTTCTCCAAAGGGTTATTTCTCCTAAAGCACCGGAGTTAAATAAAACAAAGTTGAAGAACCTTTGCAAAACATGATAACTTGAGCGTCAAAGCACATTTAATACCATTGAAAATCTTTACATTTACATTGTTCGCGCTCTTGATGAAATCATAACACCTTCTGATGACCACGATCTGTATGATAATATCAAATCAGAAGCATAAAATTGGGATTCTCAAACTAGTTCTAAAGTCAATGGATTATTACATATATTTACTAACTACGACCACATTGTCAATTTTGTTGTGACAAAGGAAGGTTTGGAACCAATGCAACCAATTCTATCATGTCTTCAGGATGAGTTAATAGAGGTTTATCTGGCCTTTCAAAAGGTTTCACAACATAGAATATACTCTTAATTTCGTAAAAACAAATGTTAAAATATTTTAACGTCAAGGAAAACTGTTTTCAAATCGTGGCCACCTCCCCTTGCAAAATCTTGGATCCTCCACTGAGCTGAACGATATCAGTGCGTGTGCGTGTGGCTGAAAGTGTTATGTAATAATCAATATCCCCCTTCAAAATGAAATCCTGGCTACGCCCCTGCATAATGGTCGAACTAAAGTTTATATGTTAGTACAGAGTGGCCCAATGGGTACGCAGCCTCTAATTTTTGCATATCCATTTTTATAACAAAATTCTGAGTTTCAAAATTTGACCTTTATTGCGCATAAAGGTCAAGTTCTGGAATTTTTACACCTCACATGTTATATATCAAAATACTCGTCTTGACGAGTAGATTTAGAATATGCAAAAATTAGAGGCTGCGTACCCATTGGGCTACCCTGTAAAATCAATATTTGAATTTATTAATAGCACAATAATAATTTTTCTTATAAACAAAATTCGAACAAATTTTCTACTTATTTTCCTTATTTAATATTCAATTTGCCGATCTTTATTAATTAAATAAGCTTGTATTTTAAAATCAGAATTAAATTTTAGAGTTAAAAATAATAATTAATAATATTTTTTAATACAATTTTAATAATAAATCCTTGCTTTAAATTATTAATTCAATTTCTAAAATGATATATAATTGTACTTAAATTATAAGACTTTTCTTTTATTACTTTAATTTAAAATTGTTAAAAAATAGAAATAATATTCAACTTTGATCTTATACATAAAGATGTTTGTTTGTTTGTTCGCGCATCAAATGAAGACGGTTAGACTAAACACAACAAAACTTTCAACAAACCTTTTTTATACAAAGGAGCAAGTCGATGTAAACTTTCTTTTCGAAAAAAATAATGTTCCACCGGAGAAAGCAGCAAGTTTTTCTTTTGTTTACCCCTTTTTCTGCATGGTATGCGTTTTAAGATTGTACGAGTTAATGTTACAAAACTTTCCACATAATTTTCATGTTAAAATAGGTCGACTCTTCTGAAAAAATCAACCTTGCCTTTAATACTGGCCAATAGAATTTCAAAATATAAAAGGCTGTCGTTAGTGAAAGTGAACGAAGCCTGTTGGGTTTTGGATCAATATTAGAATTCATTAACACCAAAAATTTATTAATAACACAAATAACAATTATTTAAAAAATTTTTCTTGAGGAACTTTTTGTTTTCTTTCGACCAAATTTCTTATACATAAAAATATGGAATTATAAATACTGATAAGCTATTTATTAAAATGCGATTTTAGAAATTAAAATTTTTTCATTAATTTTATAGATTAGTATTATATTATTTGATAAAATTTAATTTAAAATCAGTATAAAATCAAAATTTATTTTAACGAAACAAAAGAGTTTAACGTATTATTTATTATCAATATTTAAATTTAAAAATCAATTTTTATTATTTGAAATGCAGGTTACGATTTATAATACACTTGATGAATTTAAAATACCAAAATATTTTATTTAATCAATATTTAAATTTATTATTATTTAACAGTATTAATATTATTTAATAATAAATTTATTATTATTTAATAGTGATTCATTAATTATAAAATTTGTAATAGCAGTTTTTATATATTATATATTTTATTAATTATTTATCGAATTTTAATTTGCAGAATTTCTAACTGGTTTTTATATCTAAATTATCTTTTTTATTACATCTTTAACAACAAAAATTTCATAAAGTTATTCTTCGAAATAATTTTTTAAAATAAATGCAAAATAATTAAAATTCAATTATTTCTAAAAATAACTCTTTTTTTTAATTAATTAAGATATTTAGTTATAACTGTTTTATAACTTTTGATTTTAAATGTTTTTTTTCTTTTTTTAGAGATTATTTACAAAAATTAATTATTCAAAAATTTAAAGAATGAGCCCGTCCTTCACCAAGCCAATTTGAGTGCTTATCTACAATCATTAGCACGTTCGATTTACTTTGAGATCACCACAAATAAGTTAAATAATTATCATCAGATTTTCTAGATACACGGAGGGTACCTCCCCCAGTCTTAAATATTTTAATTGTACCTGAATTTAAAATTTTTGCAAATCTATTTTAGGTTTTTAATTATATAAATCTCGACAGGATAAAGGAAAAAGTATATATATATATATATATATATATA
>MQRK01224637.1:46480-58040 GCA_001938485.1 Girardia tigrina
ATATTGTATATATATATATATATATATATACAATAGCAACAAAATATTTATTACAAATAAACATTAAATTTATTATAGTCATTTATTTTCCGCCAATTATAGAGAAATATTTAAACTTGTTAAAAGAAATAATGAAAAATGGAAATAATAATTAAAGTTGTATAATCTCAAAATAATAAAGAAAACTTATTTGAAGTGACAAATCTTGATAAAATTTAAAATATAAATAAAACAAATAAAATCTAATCAGATAATGAGCGTCATACCAACGAAAATGTCAAATGTGGCACAGTTGTGATCAAATATTGTCAGTGGGTCTAAACGTTGTAGATAAAATCTTTTTCATTATAACTTTAAATATTATAAATCGAAAATTATTTTAACTACAAATAAAATCACACTAAAAGTCTTGACTAAAATTTATTATAATTTTATTTAAAAAATCTGAATATTTTAAAGTCGGTCAAAGTTATAAATTAGAATTTGTGAATAAACTCTGTAAATTTATTTATTGATTCATGTAACATATTAATTTAATCAAATTTTGTCATATTAAAACGCCAGTGAATGAATAGGAGAGCATGCAACACCGTAAAAATAAACAGGTCAGATAAACATTTGCTCTGTATTCAAAGGGTATTCAACTAGACTGAATCCATCCTCATTCATATACCAAAGAAAGTAAATTGTAAAAAGTGCACCGACTTAAATTTGAATACACTCGAAGGTGTTTTTCTTTTGGGAATCTCAAATGTTTCACAATGGACAATTGAAAGTGGGGTCAAGAATGTACACAGTACAATAATTTGAATGGGATCTTATGTAATTACTAGTAAATAACCCGTCATATATGACGGGTATAATTATAGAGTTATAATTTCAAATAAATTTTCAAAATACGTTTTTTTCTTAAAATTCATTTATTTTCAACATGAATTATTAATGTAATTATCTACTTACAATTGTAAGCATTTTTATACAATACAATGACGTAATAGCGTTCTTGATAGAATCAGTAAATCAGTCAGTCACAGATCAAGACAAATAATAATATTTATTTTGAGATGTAGAACTTTTGAAAAGAATTATTCAGTGATGTATTTTTTTATCACTTGAATTATTACTAGCGCTAATGTTATTGTTGTTGTCACTCGTTTGCTCGCAAGATCGTCTTTTGATGTTTCGATTATTCCCACTTCGAGTCGACATAATTGCTTTTCGTTTAGGCTTTTTATCTATTTTTGCTTGAATTTCCAACAAAGCATTATTAGTAATATTATTTATAAAGCCAAATAATCGATTGGAATATTTTAATCAATGAATTAAATATGACAATTAATTATCGTCCTATGCGGGAGACGAGGATCAAAAACTAATTGCCGAATTATCCAGGTTTTTTGGACTTTTTCGCGAACTTTGTGGTGGTCATTGATTATTTTTCTTTTGTTATTTTTGTTTATTTGATAATATAGTTTTCTTTGTTTTTTGTGTTATTTTATTTAATCATTTTTTTATTTATTTAATTTGTAAAACCTTTATTTAAAATGTTCTCTGTTTAGGGGATTATTTGAAATTTACGATAAATAAAGGTTTTACAACAATCAAGAAACTGACAGAGTCAGGAAGAGGACATATAAGTGTAATTGAAAATCAAGATGGAAACATACTAAAATCAGTACAGAAATTCTAAGGAGGAAAGAATATTGCAGTGAACTATACAACTTCAATGCGGATGTCGACAAGAGTATTTTTTTCTGAAAATTTGAAAACAAAAAGAGATGACAAAGATCAGGAATACGAAATTTTAAGATCAGAGGTAAATGCTACTGTAAAACCTTTATTCGTCGTTAATTTCAAATAAAGGCTTTACAAGCGAAACAAAATAAAATAATGTAGATAACAAATGAAACTATATTAATTAATTAACAAAGAAATATAAAAGAAATAAACACAGACCATAAAAAATAATTTCCAGTGAAAAGGATTGAGTTGGTAATTGACATTGGATGCTAATAGGGAAACAATTGTTTTCTAATACAGCTTATCTCTGAATTATCTCTGAAAATCCACTAATCCATTGCGTATTGATTTTTTTATTTCAGTATATTTTTTTATATTATTTATATTATAATAAATAAAATTCCAAATCATGCTTGACGAACAGTTTAATAAAATAGAAACATCTTCGTTTATCTCATTTTGAAAGCAGAATTTCAGCAAACAATTTATAAATATTTACAATCTTCTTTTTCATCAAGATAACTCTTTGAAACACTTATACTCTTTCAGCAGCATTCGAGCAGCATATTCCTATTCGAAATCAGAAAAGAGAAACGTAAGATTTTTCCTTGCTTTTCGACAATGAACTCTTTATTCGATACTTTCGTCAGAGACAATTTTCTTTCATTTCTAATAATTCTTGAAGAGGAAGAATATCAATAAAAAGTACATTTTCAGAAATAGAATCCCGATCGTTTTTTCAAAATAAATAAATAAACAAACATTCGAAAGCACAATCAACAATGAAAATACACACATCAAACACGAAAGAAACATCAGAACACTCGAAAGTAAACACGAAGGTCAAAAAGCACACAAATAAAGTAATCACGCAGTGTCAGTAGTAGGGCACTACAGCTATCATTAAAGGTTTTATGATGAATAAAAGCTGAGGAATGGATAGCATCAATGCGGAACTAATCCAAAATCTAGGCTAAAATACAGGGACCATTCTCCATGCAATATGCAACAAAATTTTAAACAGTGAAGTTTGGCTCTCACACTAGACTGAATCCATCCTCATTCCTATACAGAAGAAAGTAAATTGTAAAAGTGCACCAACTTATGAACCCTTAGTTTCATAAGTCACACATCAAAAATTATGTTGAAAGTGTTAGAAAGAAGAATCACATAGAAAGTTAAGAAAATTCTTAGCTAAGCAGATTTTATAGAATAAATGCAATTGTTTTGACAAACCAGAAATTTAGCGACTGGTTTAAATCATCAGTAGGAGTAAGACAAGGCTACATTCTTTCACCAGTACTGTTTCTTTATTTCCACGAGAGAATAGTTATGAAAGCAATAGACGATATGGGCGATTTTGAAATAAACTACATAGGAACAAGAATAACAGACCTAAGATTTGCTGACGACATAGACCTCATTAGTAAAGATGAAGCAGAGATTCAGGAATATACAAATAGACTTCACAAAAATAATGGTTTCAAAAAGTCATAACAGCAATGTTAAACTGGAAATTGACATTGAAGGGGAAAAGCTGAAATAAGTTAAGATTTCCAAATACTTAGGCTCCACTATCACAGAGAATAGAGAAACGGAAGAAGAAATCAGAAGCCAGATTGATGCTGCAACAAGAGCTTTGATTAAGCTTGGCACATTTTTTAACTTCAACGAAATCAACCTCAGGAGTAGAATTAAAATCACTAAGGCTATTGTTTAGGCACACTTTTCTATGGATGCGAAAGTTGGACAATAAATCAGAAGAGCATGGATAAACTTAAAGTCTTTGAAATGAAATGTTACAAGATAATGCTGAAGATCACGTGAAAAAAAGGTGACCATCGATTTTGTCTGTAAGAGAGTGAAAAAATACTAGGTAAAAACTAGAATCAACCGAAAAGACTATCAAGAAAAGAAGTCAAAATTCTACAGAAATTAGATAAAAATACAAGCACAAAGAAGAATGGAAGGAGAAAGATCAAAAGGTAGGCCATCAGAGACAATGGACTGACGATTTAAATGAATAGAGTTGATTTACCCTGAAAAGTCTGAGAAGAGAAGCTACAAGTAGAGTGATTTTAAGTAATAATACCTTAGTTTAAGAAATGTCCAAAAAATCAATATTAATATTAATACTATTATTATTATTATTGAGAGTAATCAGGAAGAAAATTTTTTTAAAAATATGGAAATAAAACGGACAAAGTAAAAATAGAAATTTTAGAAAATTTAAATTTAAAATCATAGAAATTGTGAAATTAACAAAAGTAATACGTTCTAAGAAATAGTAGAAATTTAAAATTTTTAATATGAGTGAATTGAAATGTTCAATTTGCTAAATAATTTATAAAAATTTTCAAAAGATAAAATGCGAAGATTTATTAAAAAAAAACAATAATTCAAGAAAAATTTTTGATGTAGAACGGAATAAATGATTTTGAAAGAAATTAAAGTTAAAGTTAGTTAAATATTTTTTAACAAAAGTAGTAAATTTCAGAGGTAAATTTTATTAGTGAATGTTTAATAAATCTGTAGAATGTTTAATACAAAAGTAGAAATTTGACTTTGAAGAAAAATTAATGAATGGATTTTGGTGGATGATTAAATTGGATTAACGAGGTGAAATTTGTTTTAATTGGTGTGTAATTTCTATTTATAAAATTTTTGTGTGGAATTATAATTTCTAATCCTGAATCAACCATCGTCGAAGACAATGTCAATACAAACTTATGAAAATCTTGGTATGGAATTTAAAGTTGGAAATATTTGAAAAAAAGAAAAGTTTTACGAAATGAAAATATAAAAATTAATATGAGTATTCATCAGAGCCGTAGTAAGGAAAAATTGCGCCCTGTGCGAAGTTCAAATCTGGTGCCCCCAGCGCGAAAAAGATTCACTAGTACAAATTATGCCTTAAAAGAATTAAATTAAATTCACATGCTCTATGACGCAGCATTGATGATTAAGCCTTGCATCGCCTAGCTCTAAGAAAACATCAATTTATTCGGATAAATTCATGGATGCTTTGCCATTAAACAAAAAGACTATTATTATTATTATTATAGCGATAATAATAATTAGATAATAGATAATTAATAAATAATACAAAATAACTTAAATAGTTGTTGCAATATTGCACATAAAATAATAACCAAAAAACTAACAAATTTTGATTTTATAACTTTTCAACTTTAATATATAATAAAAACAAACTAAATTAAAATTGGTCATTTTGCGATTTTGGCGCCCATGCGCCCGGTGCGGCCGCACCGCTTGCACCGCCCTTACTACGGCTCTGGTATTCATTATAAATAATTTTAATTGATTTTGGTTAAAATTAAAAAAAATAAAATTTCTATAAATAAAAAGAAAAAAAAATAAAATATAAGTTTTAAAAAGATATGAAAAAATAAATTAAAAAAAATCTGACTATTATTTTGGAAGATGTGCCAACAAGATATAACAATTATTATTATTTATTATTATTATTATTTTCACTGATCCATAATGAGATGTCTTTTGCTTTTGTATTTATAAAAGCTTCCTGTTTATCAAATCGAGCCATAATAAAATTAATGCAAACGAGGAGAATTTCATTTAATTGAAAAATGTTATTAAATGATTTTTTTATATTTATGCGTAAAAAGAATTATAATTTCTAAAAATAAACCTATGAACATTAACATCATTTACTTAATTTTATCTTGCCAAACTGCAATATTATTTTGAATAATAATATTAATAATAAGAATTGGAAAAGTTTGGTGAAAAAGCTGGGTTTAGATTGGTGTTTTGCGATGTTTGGGAAATATTATCCGAAAATAAAAGGGCATGTGTCTACAGCGCAAATAGAAGTGCAGCTGTAAAAATGGTCTTAAAACATTAATAGCACTATCTGTGATCATTTATGATCACCCACCATTCAGTGAGGAATCTAGTAAAAAAAATGACAAATGAAAAAATCTTAAGAGCTCCAATCACATTTCCAAAGTATTTTTCGCCAGAAGTGTAAAATCTTATCAAGGGACTTTTTAAGCTCCATTCAAAAGAACCCCATGGATAAAAACACAATGTCTAAGATATAAAAAATCATATTTTTTTAAAAAAGATATAGACTGGGATCAAATATGTAACAAAAAAGTCGAACCTCCATTTAAACGAGATCTCAAATCAGTCGCTGATATGATTTTGCAGAAAATCATATTTCCGAAGATATATTTACAGACGGAAAAATTGATGCGGGTCGGACACAGTCACGTCTCAGAATGTCAGAAAATAATAAAAGATGATATTCCTGGATCCCAAAAAATCATTATTAATTCCAATAAATTTTACCGGAACAAACACCATAATAGATTTAGTAAATCTTGTAAAGTTTCTACGCTTATGGACAAGTGCAATGGAGTGATCAAACCTTCATCAAGTGACCTTATCTGCGATGACATTGACTAGTAAAGGTTCCATCAAAAGTGACCTAGCTTCATTCTCCAAAGTCAATGAGAAAAAGTCAGTTGAATCTCGTCAGTCGAGGAGTAACGGTGGGACATTTTCTCAAGCTATTCGTCAAAAACAAATACTCCATAATGTAATCAAATTACGTCACAGTATTATTCATTTTCCGTGTATTTATTGATTTCTTATTATTAGGTTCGTGATTAAAATTGGAAGTCATAATTTTGTAAACTTTATTTCTATTACAATTTTCATTATTGAAACAAATATATGAGGAACAAAAATTTAATTACATAATCTAGATCTCAAAATTCTAAATATAAATAATAATATCGATAAATATACAAATATGTTATTTTATTCAATTTTGTATAAATCATATGTTGTTTTTTGTTTTATTAATTTTTTACAATGTTTATTAATTGAAATCTTAATTTAGATTTTTAAAAAATTTTTTAAAAATTCAATTCTTAAATGTTTTTTTTGATTTTTAATCATTAAAATAAAATAAATAATTTTTAAATAAAAATCTTTTATTTGATTTTAATAAAATTGCATTCTTTTTAAAATTTATTTTACTTGATATTGATTTTATACATTAAAAAATATTATGATTTTATTTTAAATAGTGTTACAAAATATATCCAAATCTTCTTTACAATATTCTTTAACTTCGAAGATGATATTTAATTGTGAATTTTTTAAAACTTCATTTTTATAAAAATTTGTCCCAATTTAATTAAAATATTATCATTACTCTAAAATTTTTTAAAAACTTATTTCATTTTAATTAGTAATATACTATCTGTGAAATATAATTTTTACAAAAATTATTTCGATTTAATTTGTACAAATGGTACTATAAAATACTATAAAATATTTTTTTTAAAAAATCTTATTTATTTTAATTAGTAAATATATTACCTATAACTTAAATTTTTATTTTAAAGAATTATTTCATTTTAATTAATCAACATTATTTTTACTTTATCTAAAATATAAATATGATTTTTAAAAATATCAAAAATTCAAAGTTCACCAAAAGTAACCCCAACACTTATTACTTTACTATTTGACGGTATGTTTGTGTGTGTTCAAGGTTAGTTGAATATTTCAAGCGTGTGCGTGTGTTTTGTATGTGTGTATTGGTGTACGCGACTAATTTTGTTTAGTCGAGTCAATATGAAAAATTCGACGCAAAAGCCTCGCAGCCGCGCAACCGCCGCGCAACCGCTGCGCAACCACCGCGCAACCGCTGCGCAACCCACTCTCGCACCGATTGGTTTCTTTTCTGGACCACTTGATGTTTTTTAACGAAAATTAATTTTGAAATATTAAATTGCAATTCAATTTTTAGATGTATATTGAATTTTAATTGTTGAAACTCAACTTTATTAAAAAAAATTGTTGTTTTAATAAATATGTAATTGCGGTAATCCCACAGAGTTGTGCAAAAATATAAAATTTATAAGATTGGCTTTCAGAAGTCATTGCTTTGGTATCGATAAGAAAAATTGAGTATTATTTTATTTGAATTATACTTCGAATTTGTATATTAATACTAGAGAAGAAGAACATATAAAAGAAACTTGTAGTTCTGATCAAGTAGCGATGATGTTGAACTCTATACAAATCAGGGAATGAAACACGGCCCTAATTAGAACATTAATAAATGGTTGTTGGATGGGGAACGACCCCACATACTGAACCTTTTTTCTCCAAACAACAACTAATATAATAATAAAGAAGTAATCATTTTAAATAAAAGAAAGATAAAAATAATAAAAAAACATTTGAGATTTCAAAACATATTTCTTATGAATAATAAATAATATTTCCGATTTAAATTAATTAATAAAAAATACTACAATAATTACCAGTCAACATCAACGATTATCCTAAATTAAAAATGAATTACTTTGCTACATTATATATATATATATAATATAATATAATATAAATAATTAAACAAAATGGAGTCTTGAATATTCTTCTCAAATCTTCAAATTGCCAGAGTGACCATCATTTATTGATAAAAATAATTCGAAATAATTCAATTTAATAAAATGGATATGTTCCTTAAAAATAATAAGAAATGACAAACAACCGTTTTAAATGATGTTATCTCTATTTATTTTTATTTATTACTTTTGCGTTTCTGTTAAATTAAATTATGTTTTCACTGATGATATTTTGATAATTAAATTTTTTTGTAGAATTTGTACCTCGATTCAACTTTTGATTTGGTGAAAAAATGTTTTGGGATGCTCATTCCTAAAATCATAATTCCAACTGCCTTTTGTTTGCTTTTTTTTAATAATGAAGTGTACATAATTTCTGTCTACATTTACGTTTTGTTGTTTTTTGCTTTTTTTGAACAATAAGAAAGAGTAATTTAAGTGATATTTTGACAAAAAAAGATTGTTCACTTTAGCAACCAAAAATATCCAAAAACCTTCGAAACACATTGATCAAACTGATCTAGTAAAAAGCTCTTCACAAATTGAACTACATGGTGCCCAGTAAAAAACCAAAGGATTTTATGAAACCAAAGTATATATAATCAAACACAAGATAAAGGCAAACAATTATATTTACATAAATAAGCTTTCTGTTCAGAGGTGTTCAAAATGTTCACCGTCATTGTTGCAACACTTTCGAAGACGTAGTTTAGAAGACGTAGAATCCTGGAAGCTGTGGTCTTTAGAATTCTTCAATGTCAATATTTAATTATATAATCATTTTGGTTTCATAAAATCCTTTGACATTCTACTGTGTACCCTGTAGCATGGCTTGTCCGTAATCAATGTGATTTTTCATCTTGAAAGGATTTGGAAGGTTTATATTAGCTGTTAAGTAGTATGAAAAGACTCTCTTATTCCGTTTTAGTCTTTTCTTTTGTTACTTTGTATTTTTCTACTTAATTTTCAACATTTCAAACATTATTATGATTTAAATAAATATTAATTTATTAAATTACTTAGCCACTGAACCGGCTCCTTCATCCAGAGCAACCTGACTGAAGCGGGTGTGTGGACACCTATCAGCAGTGGTAGGATTCAAATAATTTAAGAACCGGTTCGGTATGATGACTAAAAATATCAATGAAAAATCTAAATTACCCACTTTTACGTAACAAATAACAATAATATCAGATCAAACCTTTTCGTTACATTACTAATAATAGTTCAGTACATTAATTAATTAAAAAATGCATAATTTTTGTTTACAATAAGTTATGTTTGTCAGTTATTTTTGAATTTTAATTTGTTAGTAACCGGTTCGCTGAACTCAAAAAATTTTAAGAACCGGTTCTAGCGAACCAGTGCGAACCGGCTGAACCCCACCATTGCCTAGCAGGATGAAAAAAACCTTGCAAAGGGGAGATGAGCTCTTTAGAGCCAACGGCCATTCATACCTGAAGAAGAGATAGGCACCACCAGGTTACTTCCCTACTGAGACACTCAAAAATATGCAAACCCAAGCCATAATGCTTGTGCATAATTGAGTGCACCCACGGTCCAACGCCTAGGGTACAAAAAATATTACTTCAGTCATCCTTGAATACAAAAAATCTTCTTTCATACGTGTATATATCAACAAATAACGAATGCTCTTTTGTATTTTAAGTACATTTTGCATGTAGAGAGAAATTCTAAGTACATTTTTCACAGTCAAAATGTACTTATTCGTTAAAATGAATAATTAAAAAGAAATATCCTGTATTCTTATTTTACTTTGTGTCCAAATGAAACGAAATTATAAATAATTATTTTTTTCCAAAATAGTTAATCGTGAAAAATATTTGTCAGATAATCCTTTAAAAGTAATTTGTATTTGCGAGCTAAAATTGTATACAAATTTTTATGTAACTGATGTCAACATTGGAGAGACAATGTTATCTTTGCCCTCCTATTTGTGAGTACATACATCCACGTCATAAGAGTCTGTGAACATTTGATATCGCATCAGAACAGAGAGTCGGGCAAATTAAAAAGAAATCTTCGATTCTGATTTCGAATTTTGATATACTTTTGAAAAGAAAATATTGCGAGTCATGATCAGGCACCATAGCATTGTCATAGATGTTCAAAAGAGAAATAGCATAGCTGTTACAATGTGTAATATTTTTATTAAGAACACTGATATGACTTTTAATATTTTTATTTTTACAACAAGTTTGAATGTCCTCAGGACAATCTTTGTAAAAGCTTTCGTAAGATTACATCCGTCTAGTTAATTAATGACTTTAATCTTATTATTTGAGCAAATGAAGAATTACAAAAATTGTTACAATATTTATTCAAAATTTTATTGATTCGAAATTAAAATGATTATTAATTATTTAAAAAATATTAATTTCATTAATTTATTTAAAAGTTGTAAATAGAATTAATTAACTTATTTAAAATTTTACAATTATTTTAAATTAGAAATAAATTTAAAAATTACATATTTTCAGATAATAATAATTAAATTATTAATCATCCATTTGAGTAAGAGAGACACATTTCCAAATTAACATACAACATTTTTATCTTTGATACTTTAATTTTGGAATATTTCTATTTTTATAGTAAATTTAAAAAAAAATATTAGTTTTTTTAAATTAAGTTATTAAAATAACATTAAATAAATTTCAGTCTTAATTTTCTTAAATGCTCAGAGAGTTTTTTGTTATATTTGAATTAAAAATATTATTCTTGTATAAAAAATTGTAATTCATGGTAATTATTTTAGTAATTTAATATTTTTCAATATGAAAGTTTTCCAATAATATTTTTGTATAATTTAAAATAATTAATTAGATATTATAATGAAAAAAGTTATTTCTCATTTTTATCTATTTTTGTCTAATTGTTTTTCTACTAAATTGATGGATAAATGGAGGCCGGAAAAGATTCTTTATATATTTGTAGTGACCAGTTTTAACGCAACAATTAATATCATATTATTTACCTCTAATCAACGTGTATAAGCCTATATCTATATGTAATTTTGTATAATTATTTATTTATTTATTTATCTATTTTATTTATCCTTGGCAGTCATATCCGGGGAACTAAGCACTAAGTTCTGGCAGACGGACAGGTGACACTAAAAATTATTATTATTATTATTTATATTATTATTATTATTTTTATGTTATTATCTAAATAATTTTTATAAAGAACAATAATTGAGTTTCCTTTACATTTATTATTATCACAATTTGAATTGTCACTACAACAATTCTCCGTAAAACTTGTGTAGCTCGTCATCGTTCTTGATTGATAATCTTTAATAATATTCTTCAACGTCTTATTATTCAAACAAATTTAAAATACAATTTAATCATTACAAAAATAATTTATACTTTAAATTATAA
>MQRK01224637.1:81093-91708 GCA_001938485.1 Girardia tigrina
ATATTAAATCGTTTCAAATTTTCATATTAAAATTTAAATAAAATAAATAGTTTTAACTAAGTTTTGAATTAAATAAATGTTCTTTCTTTCCATAAAATAATTTTTAAATAAAATTATTATATAAATAAAATTAATACTAAAATTACAAAATTTGAACTTTAAAAATAAAATCTGAAAATAATGAAAAATTTGTTCGAATAATTGTTTATTAACAAACATTAATAAAAAATTATCAATTTAGAACGATGTCGAATNNNGAAAGTTTCGCTGAGAGTTGTCCAAAAGACAATTCTGATTGTAATGAAAATAAAAGTTTGAAAACCCATGTTGGTGTTCTTAATAATCATATCACTGATTATCTTCTTTTTATTGCGTTTATTATATATTGCTTTTTTTGCAATCACTTACATAGGTCTAATAGAAATCTCGTAAAAAATTAGTTGAGAACTGTTTGCACATTGATTGTTGGATCCCATTGCTTCACACGACACTCTCCTCCAATAATTTTTAAAATGTTTGCACAAAATCTTTAAATCATTTATGCTCATCAAAATATATTATCAAAAAAATATATTTTTAATTGGCGTTCATTTGTTTTTAATAAAAAATTGCCGTCTTTTTTTAAGTTTATTTGTAATAAAACTATTTGACCGATATTTTAACAATTAGTTACTTAAATTTTAGAAAAATTCAAATACGACAATTGCCATGACAGCTTCCCCCAAAACGTAGCAGCAAGAGCTGTGATGGTAAAAGTGAAAGATAAAATGAAAGCAATTGGATCAATTCCCCGAGTTTTAGTTAGGTCTGTTTTATCAGAATCAAGGATCTGTAACGATGTTATGCAACATTTACCGAAACAAACATCTCTTCTGCGTGGTCTAAGATCAATGAAAGGAAAAACGCGGCATCTTGTTCCTGTAACACCTCGCTTTAAAGTTCCTGAATATAAAGACATGATACCTCATGACACTGGTGCCAGTCACTAATCGAATTTTGGCATTAGGAGATTCTAAACTCATGAATGAACTATCCAAGGAGCTCATTTTTGGAGACGGCACATTCGATAAAACAACTTCAATGTTTTATCAATTATATACTTGGCAGGCAAAGGTAGGGAATTCTTATCCGCCTTGTAAAAAATCGTGGAACATATGACAAAATGTTTGACATTTTGCTTCATTTGTTACCTCCTTTGTCACCTCAAAAATTGAATTTAACAATTTTTCTAAAATTAACTAGTAATTTTTTAATTTTTTTTAAATTTTATTTGAATTTCACTAATTGTGGTCTCTTTTTTCCGTGGTCTCATTTTCTGTGGTCTCTTTTATCCTGATCTCTTTTTTCTGGTCTTTTTTTATCCTGGTCTCTTTTTTCCGGGAATCCATTTTGAAAATTTGAATCAATTACGCTTTCTTGAACTTAGATATTTAAACCACTATATATTTTAGAGACAACTTGAAACATTTAATAACTTGAGGATTAAGTGAACTTAGAACTTTTGATAGTTAATTTTAAAATTAAAAAAAGTAAAATCAAAATAATATTTATTAACTTACACTTGAAATAATGTAATCTATGTTATTTTTTGTAAAATTTTGTATTAATTTAATGTCTTGATCGCAACTATTGCTGTAATTTTATTCTCATCAGTTTTTACATTGATTATGATTGTGAGGATTTTGGGAAACTCTTCTGATTTTTTTTAATAAAAATCTAACTAAACATTTTAAATATATCATAAACTAAAGATAAATATGTTATATTTAAAAGGAATAAATTAATATTAAATTACAAAACAAAAATATATAAGTTATTGTAAACTAATTAAAGACAATAAATGTGATCTAAGGTTTACAAATCAAATTTATATTTATATTTATATCGATTTATATTTCCTGTACTTCGACTTATTAATAATATGTAAAAAGAAAGTTTTACATAAAATTTACAGTAAAATTTTTTTTAAACTAAATAGATTTGAGAACGAAGTTGAAGATAAGATTTTAAGAATATTTAAACAGAGTTTAAGAAATTTTTAAAAATAAAAGTAATATTTAAAATATAAATAAATCTCATATTAAATATTAATTTATGTAAAATTAAAGATATAAAAAATATTCGAAAGGAGTTTTTCATAAAATATTAATGTTTTACAAAAATAAAAAATGAAATATTAAGTTATGTGAAATTAAAGAAGTAAAAATATACAAAAATAGTTTTTAATACATTATAACAACTTAAAAAAAATAAAAAATACAATGTGTAAAAAATAATAAAATTCACATTTAATTTAACTATATATTTATATTTCTAATGTATTTTGATATTATTGGTTTATTCAAGAAGAATGAAAAAGGGCTCCTCAAAAATTTACAAAGACAAAACAATATTATGTTATATTGTTGTTATTAAATAAAAGTTTTAAAAATGTCTTCATCTGAGTTTTTATCGGAAAACAACCACGAAGCCAACAATCATAAAAGTTAAAATAAAGAGATTAAAATATAAAGTCGTAGTAAAAAATAAAACCTAAAATTACCTGACATCATTCGACAGCATATTTGTTCAGAGGTCATAAATTGACTTGCTAGCGTAGTTTTCCCAACTCCAGAAGCTCCAAGAATTTGAATTTTTAAAGGATTTTCTGTTCCAAAATTAGTTTCTAAACATTTGCCGTTGTATCGTTCATTCAAGTTATCTAATTTTATATTTCCTGTACTTCGACTTATTAATAAGTCACCTTCATTTATCATTCCTTTTCCGGTTACTTTGAAGCTTCGTACATGGCATACATCATCTAAGAATTGACAGTTTCCAGATACTTTCATTGAATCATCTTCCAGATCGGAATCTTTCATTGGGCAAAAAGATGGTCGTCGACTACTTCCTAATTCAATTCCATTGAAATCCTCTACTTTCAACATGGTTTTTATAACTGGAAGGTTGCCTAAACTTTTTCTAGATGGGCTAGGGGATCTTTTGTTGTAAACATGTGTGGAAACATCCGGTAATAGTAGATTTTGATAGTTTTCATACAGCATTGACTTACTTCTCGGCCTTACATATAAAACCGGTGAAACATTGCTCGATGAAGATCTCGATGGACTTTGAGCAATTTGACAAAACTTTGAAAAGTCATCAGTACAAAAAGAATATTCATTTGAAATCGAATCATTTAATGATAGCAAGTTGTTACTCATTTTAATATAATAACTGAGGTAAAATAAAATTATTTCAATATTTTGTAAAATCTTCCATATCTTGACTGGTTAATATTCAGGCCAATAGAAAAATTAATATTTTTTTGCAATTTAATAGTTTGTTTTCCATATATTTGAAAAAATAGATTAAAAGAATCTATTTTTTGTTTAATTTGTTTATTTATAAATCCAATTTTGTATTCTAAACTACCTGTTTAAATATTATAAACAAATATATTGAACCTTAAAAGAACGAATCGGTTGTGAATGCTCACTTTTTCGAGTTTTCAGATGATGATTTGGCTCTTCCATGTACGAGTTTGTATAAATTTGATTGTCTCGGGTATACAAACTCGTCCATGGGAGAGCCAAATCATCATCTGAAAACTCGAAAAAGGGAGCATTCACAACCGATTCGTTCTTTTAAAGTTTGTTGAAATTGAATGCTCACTTTTTCGAGTTTTCAGATGATGATTTGGCTCTCCCGTGTACGAGTTTGTATACCCGAGACAATCAAATTTATAAACCAGATTATCTCGCAATCTACAAATCTTTTTCTATTATTTTGAAAGGAAATATGAATTAATGTGGTATTTATTTGCTAAATATTTACAGTTTTGGATTCATAGTAAACTTGTGTTCTGGGGCCATTCTTCTTCTTCTATTTTCTTTCTCCTATTTTAAACTTCTATTTTGTTCATACTGAAATGCCGATAGATTTCTCAGTTACAATCGTTTAATTATTAATCTATTGAGATTGATTATTTCATAATTTCCTTAGTCAGTATCTGCTCAAATTCTTTTTTTCACAAAAAAACGTTATTTCTTTTTAAATTATATATATTGACCCTTTTTAACGTCTTCATTGAAACTACCTGCATCAAAATGTATAAATTGAATGATCAGTTCAATTAGTTTTAACTTTTGAGTCTTCCTCTTGATTTTCATTATAAAATCAATTCTAACTTTTTAAACCTTTTAAAACATTCTTCTTATGACTTAACTAACTCAATAAATGTTGGTGCACCGATACATTTTTGAGAAGACAATTACTGCACCATCACTTTTCAATCAACAACTTCCTGAGTAGTTGTTTGTTTTCTTTAATTGTTTTCACAAATAATTCTAGAAATATTTTTGATTGCGTAGCACAAGAATTAAAAAAAAACATTAAAACTTTCTACATTCTCTGAGTACTGGTTTGTTTCCTCTATATGTAATCACAAAAATTTTCTATAGAATTGTTTGATCTTTCAAAAAAGCTGCTATTTTATTTTTTTTATATTTAATTTAATTTTTTGATTTTTAATTTTGAAAAAATTTCTTTTTTGGATTTGTTAAAATTATCTATCGAAAAAATGACTAATTAAATATCAGATGAGTCAGCTAAAACTAAAATCGATTCTGACAATGCCATCACAACATCAAATAATATGCATGATCGTAGGACATACAATAACAATAAGCCGTCTGAATTAATACATATTTTATAACTTCCAGATTCAGAGTGTTGAAAAACTTTCCAACGATTTTTTCCAACGTGATTGTAGTGTTCACTAAATCGTATCAGCAGCAGCAACCAATTAAGAGTTTTTTTTAAGTGATATTTAATTTAATTTTTTGATTTTTAATTTTTGATTTTTTTATTTAACAGGTCACATCAAAATGGTGTCAGAAGTTATTCGAATCCACAAGTGCCTTACGGCAGCCGAACTGATCCAGACTCCAGCCCGATGGATCCAGCCGCTCTCGGTGACCGGTCATGCGCCATCGGTTAATGTAAGTCGGATTTTTCCAGTTTTTAAATTTGAGATCGCAATCAATAAAAATTCTTATGTTAATATATTGATAATTTTATATAAATTTAATAATAATTTTAAATTTTTAATAATTTTATATAAAATCTTTTTTGGTGCTACTGCTGCCCGATATTTGTTTATTTCACCCATAACTCTACCCGTAGAAAAACGACATCACTCCAACCGACCTTATGAAACAACAGACGATATTACTCGCTGTCATTCCGGTCGAACAATGATCAAAATCACATTTGAGGGTGCTTTTGGCAGCTCGACGATGACGGTCGCCCTTGAAGCGCGAATAAATGACGCAGTTGCGTCACTTGCTAAAATATTCCGTACCGGTTTTTGGCTTGAGCGCAAAGCCGCTCCGACCACACCTGACATGGGCCACGTACGGAATCAGAGATCATGCACGTGTCATCGTGTACATGAATCTTCCCGGGGGATCGGATACGGGGACAAATCCACCTTCCGTCGACGATTCAAACCCGAGTATCCGTGCGATCACTGAGAATATTCCCCACCGGCGTATTTCAGTGACAGTGATGGATCACCGAAGGGATGGTTGAGTGTGGTCGACATGCGGTTCAAGATGCAGCGCATCACTGCACAGTAGACTCTCTTCCTCAATACTCTGGCGATCTTAACGGCTGAACTGATGCAAGTGGTGTACAAACACACCGATCATTTGTACCAGCATCAGAAGCCATATGACGAACTTCGCCGGATCATTCTCACCGCCCATGAGCCGTCTTTTGAGGACACATTTGCGGCGTGCTTCAAGACGCTAGTCCTCGGTCCAAGTAAGCCATCGGAGTTCAAGAAGCGGGTCACCAATGACTTGGAGAAGATCCAACCTGGATTAGCACAGGACCCCACTAACAAAATCCTGTCGCGATTTTTCCTCAAATAATTGCCACCAATTACTCAAGCTATCTTGGCTGGCATGGAAAATCAGGAGCTTCCAACTCTGTCACTCGTAGCAAACAATATCTGGCTTACTCAGCAATCGAATGAGAGCAGTTGTTTTCAGGTCAGCACCCAGCGTGCTCCGAGCCATGTCACAGTATGCGCACCTGAAACACAAAATGCAGACATTCTCACGCAGATTGCGAGTATTACTTCAATATTATCCAGTTTAGTTTATCCATCTAGCAGAAACAAATCACCAGGACGGAACCGATCACAAAGCGCAAACAGCAGCGTATGCTGGTTTCACAAGAGATTTGGTAAGGACTCACGCAAGTGTCAGCCAGACTGCGAATGGAGGTGCGACAAATCCAAATTGGAAATCGTCCCCACTTGCATCTTCCACTTCCGTTACCGCGATGAGGCAATGCGTTGCGCACCTGGTTGTTCCCGATACCAAAAAAACTGATATCGCCTTCAGTTTTTGCAGCAAACTCACAAGGCGTCAATAATTGCTGCAGCATATTTACCTGTGATGTCAATATTAGCAGTCATGCTACTGCCAAAACATCATTCTTGGTTGATACAGACTCTGTCATATCCTTTTTACCGAGAAGATTTCAGCCGCACAGCACTCAATCCAATCGCCGTCTCACTGCTGCAAATGGATCAGTGGTACACACATTTGGAACCGTGACTTTGTTTTTCAGTCTCATTGACTTGAATCACGTGTTTCGATGGACATTTACCGTCGCTGAGGTCACGCAACCGATTTTGGGAGCAGATATCTTCGACCACTTCGGACTGTTAGTGGACTGCAGAAACAAAAAACTCATCTTAGGCAGTACTCCGGAGTCCTTGTCCACTATGCTGAATATAGCGCGTATCTGTTCACTTGCTACAGATCCCATACAGCACATCCGAGCATCATATCCAGCAACCGTCCTAGGATCCAGCCAAATATCCAATTTAAACGACTGCATATCAAAACATGTAATAGTGACAATTCCTTATGCTCTAGTGCGACAACGTCGACGCGAACTATCACAAGAAAGGAGACTCTTAACTGAAAAGGAGTTCAAAGAGTTCGAGGATTCCGGTGTTATACGCCGATCCAGCTCTCCACGGGCCGCTCCTCTGCAGATCGTTACGAAGAAGGACGGATCCTTACGCATCTGTGGGGATTATCAAGGCCTAAACAGAATCACCACTCCAGACTCTTACCCGATGTCCCTTATTACCGATATAAACCAGCGTTTCGCCGGTTGCACAGCGTTCTCTTCATTGGATTTGGCCAAGGCGTGTCACTAAATTCCAGTCGACGAGGATTCTGTAGCAAAAACAACCATCATTACACCATTTGGTTTATTTGAATATTTATGAATGCCATTTGGTCTTCAAAATGCTTCCCAAACATTTCAGAGGCATATCGACATGGTATTGAATGGTCTGTCGAACACCGCAGCCTACATCGATGACATCATAATTGGGTCACCGGACACTGCTACTCACCAGACGCATCTTTCCGAAACATTAGAGAGACTCAATAGGCATCACCTGAAGCTTAAACTGGAGAAATGTAAGTTATTTCAAAAAAGCGTTGAATTTCTTGGGCACAATTTATCTAAGGATGGCATCAGTCCACTAGAAGAGCGCACCAAAGCCATCAGGGACTTCCTAACTCCAGAAACAGTCACTGCGATGCGCAGCTTTTGGGGAATGGTAAACTATTGCCGAAGATTCTTGCCGAATCTCTCCGGTACATTGGCGCCGCTCACGGACATGGACATGTCATCTTTACCCAAGAAGAAGAGTTTGACGTGGTCCCAGGAAGCAGATTCCGCATTTGTGCTGATCAAGCAGGATATCATGTCAATGACATCGTTGAAATATCCAGATAACTCGCTTCCACTTACTTTGACAACGGACGCATCGAATATTGCAATCGGAGCAGTACTCATGCAAGTACGAGGCAACAACCCAGAGCCTTTGGAATTCTACTCACACAAGCTCTCTTCGCCTCAGACAAGGTATTCTACCTTTGATCGAGAGCTGCTCGGATTATTCTTGTCTGTGAAGCACTTTGAGTATTTGCTCATCGGACGTTCCTCAACTGTATACACCGACCACAAGCCGCTCATACAGATTTTCCAAATGAAAAATCCATCACCACACCAGCAAAGACAGATCAGTTACCTGTCTCAGTTTGACATTGAAGTCAAATTCATTTCTGACGCCGACAATGTTGTAGCGGATTGCTTCTCTCGGGTGGAACTGGCAGTATTGGAGTTCGAGCCATATCTTTCCCAGGAAGCTTTGGAAGCCAATTCACCGTCGGATAAGGACTTGTCTCTTTTCAAGGAGAAACCCACTGCACGCGGACATATTTTCTACGACACCTCCATCGCAGGCTGTCCTCGTCCAGTTCTAGGCGAACGCCTTCGTGCAGATGCTTTCAAGGCAGTCCATTCCATAGCTCACTCCGGCTCCAAAGCAACATATGAGCTTTTGCGCACCAAAGTTGTGTGGCCGTTCATGCACCGCGATGTCGAGTTATGGTGCAAAGCTTGTCTCCAGTGCCAAGCCAACAAAGTGACAAGACATACAAGGCCGCCAATTCTCAGCTTTCCGACGGGCAGTCGTTTCGATACCATACATATGGATATCGTAGGTCCGCTTCCTCCATGCAATGGTTATACTTATCTCCTGACGATCATTGATCAGAACTTTCGTTGGCCAGAGGCGTTTCCAATGAGGAGCATAACCACCAAAACAATTGTTGAGATATTTGTCAACAATTGGATAGCCAGATTTGGTGTGCCGAAGCGTATAATCACGGATCAAGGTCGCCGATTTGAGTCCACGCTGTTTACCAATCTATTACAGCGACTCGGCACGCAGCGCATGAAAACGACAACATTTCATCCACAATCGAACGGTCTGGTCGAAAGATTTCACCGAATATTGAAGAATTCCTTGAGAACCATGTCCATCAATCATAACTGGATAAAACAGCTGCGATTTATTCTACTGGGGTGGAGAAACATTCCGAGCAGTTGCCATGGAACTTCTCCGCGCAAATGCTGTTTGGCTCAAACACTTCCTTAGTGAATGAACTTTTGTTTCATGATTGTCCGAGTGATGACCACCAGTTCGAATTGGCTCGGCAGCATTTCAGGAATTTGGACACATCACCACCAAAACAGGATGCTTACAGAATGCATGTACCGCGCGAATTGCTCTCAGCAAAGTTTTTCTGGTTGATCCGAGAGCACCCGACATCGCTACAAACTCGATATACTGGCCTTCATCGAGTCTTGCAGTTCCATCTGGACAACAATACTGCAACGATCAATTATAATGGTACTCATAGGACGGTCAACTTCTGCAAGTTAAAACCGTGCATCCATATTCATGATGACAACTGCGACATTCCTGTCAATCATATAGTGAAACGTAGTGTCACATTCGCACCTTGGATTCAAATATCTGATGCCTCTTTTGCCATTCCTATTAAGCCGGCATCTGTATAACCATGATGTCTCCGCATCTCAAAAAGGGGGCTGCTGTGGTGTTCACTAAATCGTATCAGCAGCAGCAACCAATGAAGAGTTTTTTTAAGTGATATTTAATTTAATTTTTTGATTTTTAATTTTAAAAAAATTTCTTAATTGGATTTGTGACCCTGAAATTTATGAACTGAGAAAAATTTAGACGTACATTAGAAAATTTTTAATTCAATTAAAAATTTAAAAAATTGATAAAAAAATAATTTTCGAAAAACTGTGAATAATTTAATTTGGTATTGTTTGAATAATTGGCGTTGTACAGAAATTTTTTGAATTGAAAAAATATATTGATTGAAATCGTTTGGGATTTTTTATTTCGATTACATTGATCGATTTGGACATTTCACCTAGTTTGGGTAAATGTAAAAATGCCATAGAAATAAATGCTCGGAAAAACAGGATCATCGATCTTGGTTTTATCGATATGTTATCGGTCGTTTGCCGATGGAATTCGAACGGGAATCCATCGATCCCTATTATCGAAAATATCTGATCGCGCAATCGCGAATCGTCGCCACAACAGGCGACTACTCGTACTTGGCAACGGCGCAATACGATCCCCGATGTCTCAATGTCGACCAGTCCAGAGAACGATCCCTGCCGATGTATTCGGAATTTCCCGATCCGAAATGCGGTCGGAGTCTGTGGGCGACACACTTAACCGGGACGGACGCGATAATTTACACGACCGATATCGGTGACACAGGTCACATCAGTGATTGTTCAAAATCAATTTGTATTTGTTGACAAAAGTTGTCGAGTCTAATGGTGACCGCCATTATTGAAAATGAGTTCAGATTTGCTTAAATTGGTCTTATGGAAAAGTGACATTGCTATACGCAGAGACATTTAGATTAGAATTTTTTAATTGTCTTTGTAACTTTATTTAATAATTGCCATAGGCAATTATAAATAATGAAATTACGAATTTGAAATTAATCAATTTAAGATTGATTTGAAATTCAGAATTAAACTGAAATTAAATTTCTGCATAAAATTTGTTGTTCGGTGATTCACGACGAAAACCCGATACTGGTCCTGACATTATCCTGTATATATTTGATTCAATACATTCCTCGTTGACGAAAATTTCAGATTGACTTTTGATTAGTGTTGAGGACAGGTGTCCTCA
>MQRK01224640.1:4811-16776 GCA_001938485.1 Girardia tigrina
GTACCCATCAAAAGTCATAAGGATTCAACTGCCATCTATACAGAAAGATCTACAAATCCAACAGGTTGCTTAAGAGGCACCTGAGCATAACTCACAAATCTGAAATTCAACAAGAAGTCCAAACATAATCTAGCAAAATCAAACAGTCAAAATACAAGAAGAATGGAGTCAACAACCAAGCGACATTCCAGAAATCAATATCACTTAAGCACCGATCGTCGATCTGAATGCTGCCCTGACAGGAGAGTTGACAGCGAAATCTCAAAAACCCATCTGAGATACCGTCTAACAGATCTACATGTAAGTGGAACTTATTTCATGGCTTTGTAAAGACCACAAACACAGCCAAACAGATGCTGAATCATGGGCCCACAACTAATGATCGCTCGTTCATCACTTGAATGCTAAAATGTTCGCAAAAGCGAAGGGCTTCTTCCAGATAAGAGACCTATCGGGGGACTTATAGACTTCTTGTTTTGAGGTGGTCCATCTAAATACCATCGTTTTTAGAGATGATGTCCATAAAATATAGAACTGCAAATACAAACCAAATTTTCGTATCTAGCACGGAGATTGTATAATTATGACCTTCAGATATCATTGTAATCATTATTTGAGTTGTCGAAATTAATTACATGATTAAATAATCAATCTTTTTAATAGCTTTTACATTTTCTATTTAAATAAATCAATTGAAGCTCAAAATTAACTTACCGAATTGACTTGACTACCGAATTATTTTTTGGAGATATGTTAATTTTATTGAAGTTTTAGACGTAACAAATTCAATTCAGCATGAAAAAAATTTAAAAAAGACTGAGAAATATTTATTACACAAGAGTTACAAAAATGAGTTTCTTGAGCTACAAACAAGATTTTTCAATCAATATTGCAGTATTATTATAGTTTACTGATTAGAATTTGTTTTTATCACTCATCTACATCAAAATTAAGCTAATACCACTTCAAAGTTTTCCTTTATTGAAGCAGAGAATGATATCTGCATGTCAGTTTCATCAACAGCTCCCATTTGTTGCGAATATTCCATGACTAAAGCGGGTTTCATAATTTCTGTTCCGTTTGATCTATCAATTTTTCCACTGTTCAAGAAATTTGTACTATTTACAGTCGATAACGTGTAGACATCTCGTTTGTCTTTCCATTTCATTGCTAGAAGAGCTGAAGACGAAAACCATTGAACATCTCCTTTTCGTGATTTTTCAGTGAATTTCGGCAATCCTTTACGATATTTTCTCACTGTTCCACAAGCTCCTGTTTTGTTCTGATGCAATAAATTGAATAGAGTTGAACTAGAGTTATCACAATACAAAACATGTCCTTTGTTCAGATAAGGTTGTAGTAAAGACATGACAATAGATCCGCTAATGCAGAGATTCTCTAAATAATCAATGTCAGCTTCTGAACCGTTGTAGACAATGAAATCTAATATTGCTTTCGAGTAACAGTCGACTAATTCAAATAACTTTATACCAAATCTACTTCTTTTTGATGGCATGTATTGCTTGAATGATAAACGGCCTTTCCACAGCATCAAAGGATTTAGAAAAGTTACTAGTAATATTTAGAAAAAAACGCATTAAAAAATTCCTCTTCGTTCAAAAGTTATAAGCCGTAAACCCATATACGGGTCTCCGGTAGTCAACGGGTTAATATCAAAGTAACGCAAAAATAAGAAAAAAGTATACAAAAACATGATTTGACTTTATTTATTTGGCCATAAGGATTTCTAAGACGAATTAGATCTGTAGATATTGGAAAATATGAATAAATGCAATCAATTAATAACGTTATTTTATGACCACGTTTTTATAAACTTCACTTGTTGTCGATCTGTCGGTCTGTCCGGGAAAAATCTTTCAACTCAAATTTGACCGACTAGCTATCGGGCTGAAATTTTCAGAGCAGATCAAAACCCGAAGACAATGTATGAAAAAAATATGTCAAGTTTATCGGACATGTCTGAGTTGTCATTTTGGCAAAAAACAGCTCGTATGGAGACAATTTATATGGGTAAATTTTGTATAATAAAATGATTTGAATCTTTGTTTTGATCAAATTTGAATCTCCGTTGATGTTAATTGATAATTATTAATAGCTCCAATCAGATTATATCTTACGATATAAATTGATTGTTACATGTTAAATTTATTTATTAAATGAAATATTTAACATGAAAAAATATGGATAATTATTTGTTTAAAATTATCTATATAAAAGTATTTTTTGTTGAAAAAGAAATTTTATAGATTTGTTATTCGTTGTTACAAGCTATCCGGGCGAGCGTGGATCTCCAAAGGAGTTGATTATTAACAATTATACGACATTTCATTCAGCCGAATTCAGCAAGTTGATGGAGAAGTGGAATGTATATGTCTTATATCGCGCTATTAATCGACCAAATTGCAACGGAATAATAGAGAGAAATCATAAAACAATCAAGAGAATCGCGTCTAGATCGAGTATCAGTATCATGGAAGCATTATGGGGGTATAAAAATACACCGTCCGACGAAAAGGAGACACCTAGTTCAGAACTTTACAAGTACATTCCAGTCGGTTTGGAGATAATCGAAAGAATTTAAGCGGAGCCGGTTTACACTTAGGTAAAGACAGACTTTGTATAGCAACAGTTAGTCTGGGTAAAGCCTGAAAATAATATGCCATGTACAAAGCAATGGACAAGAAGCGTTGTCGTTAGGAAATTGGATCAAAGAAAGAAATTAGATTAAAGTAACAACGAATCAACTTTGAGTGTTAAGCAAAGTGAATCGGGAATCAGCAACAGACCCCAAAGAGAAAGACGAAAACCGAATTATTTGAACGAGTATGTAGTGGATAGAGATTCTTGTGACGAAGAATGTGGGGAGAATGTTACATGTTAAATTTATTTATTAAATGAAATATTTAACATGAAAAAATATGGATAATTATTTGTTTAAATAATATCTATTTAAAAGTATTTTTGTTTAAAAATAAATTTTATAGATTTGTTATTGTTGTTACATTAATTTTAATTCATCATTTTATTTTATCAATTCTAGTTAACACAAAATATATAGGAATTGAAGAAGAACATCGATAAATGGTGTTGTTGAAAGTATAGGGATTTTAATAGTCTATGTAAACAGTTGATATCTAAATTATTTAAATATTTTGTAAAAATTTGTGTATTTCGTGTTTGTTTAGTGAGAATAGAATGATTAAATATTTTAAAATAGAAAACTGAAATTTTAAGGACAATATAGTGGAAAAAATTGATTATTAAAAACGTGGTAATATAAAAAGCTCTTTTTATACAATTAATTATTTATGCATATATTCAAAAGTTGAGAATATTTAAGTGAAAAAAAATATATATACATTATAAACGATAATTGCTAATAACTTACAACATCGTTCAGCCTTCGTCCAAAGGTATCTAAAACAAATTGACTTTATTAATATTCTCTATCGAATTACTTGGCATTTTACCATGTTGATAAACTGAAATTATATTTTTTACATAATTTTCAGTTTGGTTTTTCATGGAATTCCAGGAATTGAGGTTGCTGTTAAGGTTGTTGAATTTTTGAAAAATAGTTTCTCTTAATGTATTATAATTCTCAATATCTTTTAAAATATTATTTTTTAAACTCGGAACCTAAATATATTTTAAAACTGTTTTGAAGAAATTAAAATAAACTTGATCCAATAATTTGATAATCGCATCCCAACTTTGATTCATTAAGGAATAAAAATTTTCTCTAATTAACTCTTTATTGATTTCACTTTCTTCAAGACCTTCCTTGATTAAGGTTGAATGAAATTTGGTGATATCTTCGGCTTCAGAAATAATGCTGTTCAGTTCCAATTTAAGAGCATCTGCAATTCTTTTAGCCTAGAATAGTATCGATGTCTTTAAAATATACAATAAATCGTTCAATAACATTTAATTTATAAATGAACGACGTTCAGATTATTGATCAGTGTATGGAATTTTTTTAAATGAAACTATTCATATGAAGTTGTGTCCAATGTTAGATAATACACATATTGTAATTTTTTAAATAAATTATATATATGTGTGTGTGTGTGTGTAATTTATTATTGTAATATTCTGTTTCCTTATTAACCTGTCAACCACGGAATTATCTATTACTCAACTTGTTTCAGAATGGGGACTTTTTGTTGCATCGACAATTTGATGGCATGTATATAACTATTCTAAGATTTAACAGATAAGAACAACGTAGAACATAATGCGCTCAATATGTCATGTCGAAAAATGACGTCATACCCATAGAAGTAGGCAAATGTATGACGAAATATTTCGTCATACCTAGTTAACAGGTTAATGAAGATAAAATTAGCATAATATCGTAAAAGATAACTGGAATTTTCATTTAATTGTCATATAAAATTGTATATTATTGTTATATTATCCAAAAATTGTTGACTTTGATGTTAATAATTTCATAATATTTTTGTTCATTTCATTTTGGTAAGATTTAATCGGCTTTTTATATTTTTCGTTCATAAATAACTATCTCATTTAATCATGACTTTCAATTAAACATTCTTATAATTCAAAATTTACAGTTTTTTAAAATTTTTTTATAACACTAATTGGACAAGATCATTCAAAACTTATTTTGAATGGATAAAATCATAACAACTGAATAATTGATATCAGCGAAAACTAAATACTGGTATGCCGACTTGAATAAAAATAAAATAATATTCATGAAGGGGTGATCAAACAAACTTGGCCGAGATTTTTCAATGAAATGTTAAACTTGTTATGAGATCGGTTTCTTAAAAGTTGAAGTTTAGTTAATTAAAATGTTATGACGCATAAATTCGTTAGTCGTTATAGTCGTTAGAATTACCAATATACTCTAAGTAGCGAATAGAAACACGTGGATTTCCAGTTTAGTTAAAATAAAATGGTAAAAAGGAATGATGTTTGAGATTCAAATGAGTGAATTAATCCTGAAAAAGTTTTGTTAAGAACGAGTCATGAAATGGATAGATTTCAGTGAAATAATAAATGTTTTCTATGACGATATTTTTCATTCACTATTTTTTTCAAAATTTAGTGTTAAATATTTATAATTTTATTGTTGAATAAAATAAAATTAAAATATCTAAAGGTGATCGAAATAAATCCTACACAAATTCTTTTAAATCTTTTTTATCGAATTATTTCGAACTGAATATATAATTATAATTGTATACAGCAGATCAAGTGCTCGTTGTGAAATAACTGATCGATATATTTATATTTTTATTGATTCTTTTCGTCTAACAATTCTCACGGACATGTCATCTGGACCCAAGAAGAAGCGTTTGACGTGGTCCCAGGAAGCAGATTCCCCATTTGTGCTGATCAAGCAGGATATCATGTCAATGACATCGTTGCGATATCCAGATAACTCGCTTCCACTTACATTGACAACGGACGCATCGAATATTGCAATCGGAGCAGTACTCATGCAAGTGCGAGACAACAATCCAGAGCCTTTTTAATTCTACTCGCACAAGCTCTCTTCGCCTCAGACAAGGAATTCCACCTTTGATCGAGAGCTGCTCGAATTGTTCTTGTCTGTGAAACACTTTGAGTACATGCTCATCGGACTGTGTACCTCAACTGTGTACATCGACCACAAGCCGCTAATACAGATTTTCCAAATAAAAAATCCATCACCACGCCAGCAAAGACAGATCAGTTACCTGTCTCAGTTGGACTTTGAAGTCAAATTCATTTCTGGCGCCGACAATGTTGTAGCGGATTGCTTCTCTCGGGTGGAACTGGCAGCATTGGAGTTCGAGCCATATCTTTCCCAGGAAGCTTTGGAAGCCAATCCACCGTCGGATAAGGACTTGTCTCTTTTCAAGGAGAAACCCACTGCACGCGGACATATTTTCTACGACACCTCCATCGCAGACTGTCCTTGTTCAGTTCTAGGCGAACGACTTCGTGCGGATGCTTTTAAGGTAGTCCATTCCATAGCTCACTCTGGCTCCAAAGCAACATATGAGCTCTTGCGCACCAAAGTTGTGTGGCCGTTCATGCGCCGCGATGTCAAGTTATGGTGCAAAGCTTGTCTCCAATGCCAAGCCAACAAAGTAACAAGAACTTTATACCAAATCTACTTCTTTTTGATGGTATGTATTGCTTGAATGATAAACGGCCTTTCCACAGCATCAAAGGATTTAGAAAAGTTAATAGTAATATAAAGCCGCCAATTCTCAGCTTTCCGACGGGCAGTCGTTTCGATACCATACATATGGATATCGTTGGTCCGCTTCCACCATGCAATGGTTATACTTATCTCCTGACGATCATTGATCGGAACTCTCGTTGGCCAGAGGTGTTTCCGATGAGGAGCATAACCACCGAAACTTTTGTTGAGATATTTGTCAACAATTGGAAAGCCAGATTTGGTGTGCCGAAGCGTATAATCACGGATCAAGGTCGCCAATTTGAGTCCATGCTGTTTACCAATCTATTACAGCGACTCGGCATTTCATCCACAATCGAACGGTCTGGTCGAAAGATGTCACCGGACATTGAAGAATTCCTTGAGAACCATGTCCATCAATCATAACTGGATAAAACAGCTGCCATTTATTCTACTGGGGTGGAGAAACATTTCCAGCAATAGCCATGGAACGTCTCCGGCGCAAATACTGTTTGGCTCAAACACTTCCTTAGTGAATGAGCTTTTCTTTATGATTGTCCGAGTGATGACCACCAGTTGGAATTGACTCGGCAGCATTTCAAGAATTTGGACACCTCACCACCAAAACAGGATGCTTACAGAATGCATGTACCGCGCGAATTGCTCTCAGCAAAGTTCGTCTGATTGATTCGAGAGCACCCGATATCGCTCCAAACTCGATATACTGGCCCTCATCGAGTCTTGCAGTTCAATCCGGACAACAATACTGCAACGATCAATTATAATGGCACTCATAGAACGGTCAACTTCTTCAAGTTAAAACCGTGCATCCATATTGATGATGATAACTGCGACATTACTGTCAACCATATAGCGAAACGCAGTGTCACATTCGCAACTTGGGTTCAAATATCTGATGCCTCTTTTGCCATTCCTATTAAGCCAGCATCTGAATAACCAAGATGTCTCCGCATCTCAAAAAGGCGCTGATGTAGTGTTCACTCAATCGGATCATCAGCAGCAACCAATTAAGAGTTTTTTCAGGTGATATGTAATTTAATTTTTTGATTTTTAATTTTGAAAAAATTTCTTAATTGGATTTGCAACCCCTGAAATTTTTAAAACTGAAAAATTCAGATGCGCATTAAAAAAATTTTAAAACAATTAAATAAAATTTTGAATGATCAAAAAAAACTATATTATGATTTTATAATAATGACAAAAAATCGAACTTTGTTTATACGAATTAATATTTGATTATTGGCACGATTTTATTATAAACATTAGTATATTATCCAAAGTCGCCATTGAAAAATTGTTCTCGAGAAATAAAATGTTCAACTGAATCATTTTTGGTTTTTTTTCTCTCACTTTCCATTTAATCTAGCGCTCAAATCAAAATTCTCAATATGGAAGACGATCTCAATTGGTTCAAAGCCGAATGTGATAATAAAACGGGTCTCGTTCCAGCCAATTACATCGAAATGCAGCTCCATCCGTGGTATATTCCGTATTGTTCTCGCGTCGAGGCAGAAAATCGCCTACTGGAACTAACGGAATTTTCGAATGTATACATTCAACCCGGTGGCGCTTTTCTCATCAGACAGAGCGTCAATTCAAAGGGATTGTTCAGTCTTTCAGTGAATTTGCCGATCGTACACGATCGTACTGTTGTTGTCGAAAATCCGTAACGAAAACAACCACCAGGCGATCAATTCGGTTGCTCATTCCGGGAATAGCGCTTCCGATTTGTCGCGGATGTCGTTGATCGATCGTCGAAGAGAATCATCGCCAATAACAACATGGACAATTACTCGTCGTACTCGAAACCGGTGGCGTTTCCCGACTCGTATTACCCGCCAATCGATGAACCTCAACTTTAACAGTAAATTATGATTTTTAAATCGCTATCGACCTCGCTGGTGAGTTTTCGAATCGACTCGTCAAGGGAAACAACGACAGAACCATGATCTTTCATCGTCTGGATCACGGTGCGTGCGGGTGTGGTGGTCACCCTTCAAAAGTACGAACGCCACCAAAATATAGTATGCTTTATCGATCGGCGAGCAAATCTTCCCGTGTCACATTTTAGCACACGACCACTCGGCTCGTTCCACGAGATACACGGAACACATCCCAGGCACATCAAACATCGATCTCAACAATTCTTTTCGCCTAACAATTCTCAGAGAATTCTACTTTATTCCAATAACTATTTTCTTATTTCTCTCAGTTAAATAAACTTCACCGAAAATCATTTTCACTGGTGAAAAATGGTATAATTTAAATATCGTAACATTAGTACTGTATAACAAATATCTTTGTTGTTTCTGAAAATTATTGGCTACTTTGAATTACTGCATCATTCCCAATGACACCAACGTTGCAATACATCCTTCTTTAGACAAAAAATAACAAAGTAAGTCTAAGAAGATTTTAAAATGTATATGTTATGTGATTTGTAAGAATTTTATCCATTACTAAAACATATTGGATTTTGGGAAGACAGTACAGGGCTAAAAAATTTTCGAAAATTTAATAGCCACAGCAGGGGCGAAAACAAAAACACCAAAATATAATATTTTTACAAAAGTTTCTACACTTTAGAAAGTTCGTCTTAATAGAATATCATCAAAATATCATAGTCATTTGAAAGAACAAAAAAATTTCCTAAAAACTATAAATGCTTCATCTGTATCAGAAATTGCTAACATTTTAATGATTTGTAAATAATACTTACAAAACAAATTCAAATTATAATTTGTAAAAACTAATGTATTTGAATTTTAAATAACTTAGATAATTTAAATTTATTGACATTTAATTTTTTTTTAATTTAATGTTTTTTAAATACCAAGAAATATTTAAATTAAAAGTTATTTAAAATGCAAAGAATTCGTACAAAACTATTTCCTAAAACTATATAAGCTCTGCCACATTGACGATTCCAGAAACTCAAGTAATAGTTGAGTCACTATTGAGCGATATGGCAGTTATTATGAATCTTTTGAAGACCAAATGGAGTTCCCAGACTGTATAAGAAATCTTAATAATGAGAAATAATAAAGACATCTTAAGAAGTTTTGATTTTTAATATATTTTGTCATTGCCATTCATTTTTTTTGGGGGGGGAAGAGGGCGCGGCAATGGTTTGTGAAAGAAATTTATCTAACACAGGACAAGAGATAATTATGCCCCTCCCCGATTCACTAGTAAAAACAGGTAGATGAAGAAATAAGAAATCGATAAATCTGTGGAAGAGAACGAAAGCTTAACAACTAGAATGTGAGCCGAAGACTTCAATATGAACCATTCCACCATTGTTCATCACCTCCAATAGGTCAAAAATTACTAGATTGCTCTAACAGGAATTCTCTGAATTTTTACAGAAACTACAATCAAATCAGTAAACTCAGTTCCGAAATAATCTCTTCACTGAAAATTAATTGTGACTTCTCTTCAAAAATGTCAAAAGTAAGAAGCTTTGTGTTTCGTTAGGATCAAACATTTTAGGAACAAACGACACGTTGTGGTTCTACGACCACGACATGATAGGGACATCAGTAAGTTAATACTGGAAATATCAAACGATGACGACAATAAAGGTCCAGAGATAACAGAGGCAGCTGGAGCAGGCGGTTAAGCAACCAGACAAAGTGAGAGAGAAACAAGAAGATCAGTTAGGTTTAATGACAACATGGATGATTAATATTGTGGGAAAATGTATTTTATTTAAATTTTTTTCACGCGTGTTGAACTGTTTTTAAATAAATATTTAATCGAGTATTCATTAAATATAGATCCACTGTTAAACTAGTTGATTGGTGTTAAAGTTTATTATATCATCTTCATCTGATATGTCCTTGGCTTATAATGTTGTAAAGAGCTGGTGTAACAATAGGAAATGTCTGGTATCGTTAATTCAAATCGTAGAATAAAGTCGGGTCTCTGTTTAATTCAGGACAAGTGTCTGACATAAATAACACTCAACGATATTTTGGAAAGCACCATATAATTGAAGTGAATATACGATGAGAGCAAATATTTTGTTCAAGTACAATTCAAATTTAATATGCACGATGAGTTCACATTTAAAATCGATAAATATCAAATATTAAGTTCACTAATTCATAGAGCACCAAATGATAATTAATGACGAGATGTTTACAGTAATAACTATTTCATCTTTATCACTACATCAGTGATTCGGACACTTGTAAATAATGTCATGGATTGTCAAGCGGGAGTAATATTAATATCATTTATGCTCTGACTTCTGCAGAATTCACTTTTTTACTTTGAAACAATTTTTCATTACTTCATTAATTTTTACTTGGAATACCGAATAAGTTTTATTTGAAATTAGATAAGCAACACTGTATTTCATTGGAGAGTTATTTATAAAAATTAACTGCTCGATAAAAGGCTTAATTTATAAAATATCCAACCTAAAATGAATTTAATAATAATAAGCAATTATTTAATAATTAGTAATATCAAAGGATAAGGTTCGAAAAAAGCCTGTGAAATTATAAATATACGTGTTTCTTCAACTGATCAAATTAAATAACTCTAAAAAAGTCGACTTAGAGACGACTATGTATAACTTTATTGAATGTAATAATATAAATATTTAACAAGAAAATTATATTTACTTGTGGTTGTGTTTCTTGAAGAGTATATTTCAGTCTCTCTTCAGCATCTCGACGATTTTTTTCAAATAACTTTTGCATAATATTTCCATGGAATATCTCTAAATCCTTAAGGATTTGTTCTTCTCTGTTCATTTCATCTCTAAACTTATTTGCAAAATTCTGCAACATGTCTTAATAAAGCTTGCGTGAAAATATCACAAACTTTTTGCATCTTTTTTTCTAGAGTTGACGCCATTTTTGGATGCTTATCCCAAATATTAATGGAATTTTCTTCTTGTACAAATCGATCTTTGATTTCTTTTTGTCGTCTCCGAAAGCTATCACGAAGTGCTTTCTTGGCTAATTGGTATGCCCTGTTTTCCGAAACGACTGTACTTTTACCATCTGGTTTATGACTTTTATATAACTCATATAACTCTAAACAAGAGAAACAAGATCAAAACTATAATTAAAAAACGCTAAAAATGCATTAATCGAAAAATATAAAATTGACATTTTGCACAACATTAAATAAACCAAATATTAAGAAGAACATAGAAAACCCCAAATATGCATTCTTTAAACTCTTTCACTATGCGTTCCCATATTTTATTTATATTCTCCTCTTCTGTTAAAATTAGGATCGTTTTCAATCGTTTTATTTATTTGAATGATTATTCGATAATTTATTCACTGTCTCGCTTTGTTGTAAATAATGTATATAAACGATATATAAAAATATTAAATTAAATAATTAATCCAAAAAAAGAAATTAAAAAAGTTATTGTTAATAAAACTATAACAAAATTAATAATGATTTAAATTTTGGAGTTTGATTCAAATTCACACAAATACTTTAGTCTGGATTTGTGAGTTGTCTGAGTATGTCTGCCGAATATTTGTCACTGTACCAAAGAGAAAGTTTTTTTTTAATTACCGAATTGGTTAAACTATCAAATGACTCATTCTGATTGGTTAACCAATCAGAGCGAGTGGTCAGTGATTCGAATTTGTAAAATTCGAACATGTAAAATTTTGTAAATTTTTTGACGAACTGAATTATTACTGAAGATTCAATATTTGTTAATGATCTGAATTTTGTTATTTGTTAACAATCTAAAATTTGGAAGAAATTGTGAAAAGCAAT
>MQRK01224641.1:17845-28399 GCA_001938485.1 Girardia tigrina
GAGGTATCCACAATTTGAGATATAGATGGGACAAATGTATCATTAGTAATGGAGCATATTTTGAATAAAGCTTTTTTTATCGTTCTTTTGTTTTTAACGTATTTCTTTTCAAAATTAAAAAATAAAATTAAAATAAATTAAAAAATAACCTTCGATTTGGGAAACGCTTACCGTCAAGTAGAGTTAAAAGATGAATCAAAGATTAAGATGGCATTCTCAAAAAATTAGGGCCAAGGCTATTTCAAAATAATACATTTTGGAATCACTGTGGTCCCATTGACTATTCAGGAATTAATGGTAAAAGTTTTCGGAGATTTATATTGGAAAGAAGCAGTAGTATATTTGTATGATATTTGATTTTTTCAAAAGATAAGAAAGAACATATTCAAAGAGTAAATAACGTATTCAAGATAATTAAACAATCAGGTTTGAGAATAAACCCACAGAAGTGTTAATTTTTAGTAGAAAAGACTAAATTTTTAAGATATTTCATAAGTAAAGATGGTATTGAAACAGATAAAACAAAGATTGACGCGATATGCAAGTTTCAAAGTTCATTATGCATTAAACATTTAAATAGCTTTTTAGGCTTGACAAATTACTACAGGAAATTTAAAAAGGATTACGCAAGATATGCAAACATATTGGAAGGTTTAGGTGGTAAAAATAAGGATAAGACACTGGTTTAGACTGAAGAATGTGGTGAATCTTTTCAAAAACTAAAAGAAAGAATGATTAAAATTCCGATTTTGGCATATCCTGATTTTACCAAAGACTACATACTTGATACAGATGCAAGTCTTAATACGATAGGGGTAGTTTTATCACAGAAAGAAGAATATAGAAGAGAAAGGGTGATTGTGTATGGATCACATAAAATTAATAAACAAGAACTAGGCTATCGCTATTGTTTTAATGTGCTAATTCTGAATGCCATAAGTGAGTTTGTTTTGAATAAATAAAGATTTTTATCGTAATTGCTCGTTTTCTTCGTTGATCGTCACAACATTTATCAAATCATTAATTTAAATAGATTTAATATATTTTCAAATAATAAATTGTAGGTATTGATATCGACACCTGAATGATGGGGCGAATCAAGAAACATGAATAGAGGCTCGACCTGATCTGTCCCGGATGCTATTATAAACGATATGATGGTCGGTTGGTTTGATCACCGGGCCGATCGTTCCGTCGCCGGTGTAGCAATTTTTATCCAATTGTTAGGCATGGAATCCGTAGAATAAAAAAAGGAAGTCTTGGACGATTGAAAGTTTTATTTAAAAAATTAAGTGTTCGGCAACAGGAATTTGTACTATTGAAAGATTTTAAATTTTGTTTTGTTTCTTTTATTTGTGTGATCCATTAAAACAAAATCTTTGTTTTAGGATTCTTGATTTTTTCCATAATTGATTTTTTTAATGTTGATGATTACAACAGCATATATATATATATATATAAAATGGTAAAAAAATTAATAAATTAAATAATATATTATTAAAATATAGTGATTTTTCGTCTTTTAAAATTTTTGTTTGTAACAAACATTGTTGTTAAATCAAGCCCGGATTTGAAGAATAGGTTTTTTCAAAAGTTTTTAAAACATTTAATGAAAATTTACGATAAAAGCCGTCTAGCTAGTGTTATAGAAACACCGAAATATTTTCATACGTATAATATATCCCCGTTATGTCACTTCTAACATCGATTTAAAAATGTATCAAGTAAGATGTTTTTTGTTTTTTGAAAATGTCAAGACAAAAATATGAATATAAATACAAATAGATAAAAAACCAAAACTTGAGCACTGGATTTTCAAAAAAACTTTAAGTCTTTTATTTTTTATATTTTTTAAGATAAACATATTCAAATACTTATTATTTTTTATTAGTCTTATTTATATATTTTGATAATTAATACGATTTCCCTTACTTTAATTTGTATTTTTAGGATACATTTTATGGATCATTGGATGATACGACATTTCAAGTATGACAATTTATAAAAAAATATTTTATTAAAATTTTTAGGTAACTATATACAATAAAAAGTTATTAGATTTCGATGTAAAGAAGTTTTATAATATCACGATGACTTTAACGGTTTGTTGAGATACAATTTTAATATATATATTGAAAAACTTATTCACATTTTGTGTCCTAAATATAGTTTCATTTATGAATTCTTGAATAATAGTTAATTTAATATATTAATTAAATATTTTAATTTGAATTATATAATATTTTTCGTAGAATTTTATTCCAAATAACGTATTTCAGAAAACTAAACAATAAGGTTTGAGAATAAACCGACAGAAGTGTCAATTTTTAGTAGAAGACTAAATTTTTAGGATATGTCGAAAGTAAAGATGGTATTGAAACATGTTTTATTTATATCACAGATCGATAAAAATAGATCATGCAGTATAATTTGTAAATTTGATTTTCATTAATTTTGAAAAATTAAAAATAATTTAATTATATGAATCTTCAATATTTTTCTCTTCTTTCTATATTTTGTGTCATGTTTTCCCTTGTCCAGCCTCACTGTGCAATTTTAACTCATCTCCCACGATAATATGGAGTAGAAATTTTCATATAAACTATTAAAAAGAAATTATTAATTTTGTAAAAGTAAAATAGATTAAACAATATTTTTTAAATCTATTAAATAAAAGTAATTAAAAAAATCATTAATCATAAATAAAGTAATAAATTAAAATCATTAAAACAATTTTCAAGTAAAATTTAAGATGAATTTATTATTACCACGTTTTTATTAGCTTGCTTTCTTGTCTGTCTGTTTGTCTGTCTGGAACAAATCTTGCGATTGATTTTTCGACCACTTTCAGTCATCCAATTCAGCTGAATTTTTTTATACAGGCTTGCTTCCGATGACAATACAATTTGATAAAAAAAATTTTGAAAAGAAAATAATTTTTTCTAATTTTTTTTGCAAAAAACCACTTACGATTATCTACAAATTTATACACTGTATTAAACAGCAATCTTTTCGTTTATTTTCATGAATGAAGTTTTATACAGGCTTGCTTCCGATGACAATACAATTTGATAAAAAATTCCTAAATGATAACTAAAAAAAAGTTAAATAATATTATTAATAAAAAAAAATTTTATAAAAACAACCACGTTTTTCAAGCATTACCAATGCACTAAAAAGAGGAAAATAATTTTTTTCTAGATATGTGAGAAATTTTATACCTAACCAAAAACGTGGGGCATAGAAATAATCGATTGTTACTAAAAAGCAGTAAAGAGGAAATAGCAGTTACTAATAGATATATATAATTCAGAAATCCGCCCCACGTTTTTGGTTAGGTATAAAATTTCTCACATATCTAGAAAAAAATTATTTTCCTCTTTTTAGTGCATTGGTAATACTTGAAAAACGTGGTTGTTTTTATAAAAAAAATTTTTTATTAATAATATTATTAAATCTATCAGTGAAATGTTTTTAAAATGAAATCATAAAAATCAATTTAATATAATGTATAATCAATTTGTATATAATGGAAATCTTTGTTCGAATAATTATTTTAAAACGATTCATTCTAAAATCTTATCAATGAGAATCTTTGATGAGAACGGATGAAAGTTTGTTGAGAGTTATCCTATGGAAAATTCCATTTTGATATTAATAAAAATGAAAATCATATTAATGTTCTTAATTATAATGAAAAATGTCAATTTTTATGAGTCAAATGTGTAAAATTTTTTCATGCAGGATATCGATGTTGATACAGGAAATGTCAGATTTATGTCAAATACTTCAATAATTATTATCATAACCGATACAGATAGTAAACCTCCAATATTCGAAAATTCTTGGTATACTTTTCAAATATATAACAATGCTACGAATGTTAGTTTTCTAATTACAATTTATTGCGTTTGTCATTTATGTTGTATATAAGTCTAAATTTGCTGTTTTAGTAAACAAAACAAAGAAAGCCAAAAAAATAGGGAGCCACTATGTATCGTTTAACGATGAGTCGGTGCATCGAAAAACCTTAATCGTTAAACGATGCATCAAAAGCCTGCATCGGAAAAATAACATCAAAATATAAAGCAGCTAAATTCAAATCTAAATTTTTATTTATCTATTTATATTTGCTATTGTGCTACAATAATGGCAAAGAAAATTTACAAAAAAGAAAACAAGAAAATTACAAATTTATTTTTGGAAAATTGAATTAAACTATAAAATGCTCATCATTCATTTTCTTCATCAGTCTTAAGTCTTCTTTTATATAAACAAGTTTTTCAACTTTGGATGCTGACAAATTTGTTTTTCTCTCACTACATATACTTCCAGCTGTGGAAAACACTCGTTCTGAGCTTGAGGAAGCTGCTGGAATTGCCAATATTCTCCTTGCAGAGCGAGCAAGTTTTGGATAAATAAGTGATTGATTTTTCTAGTAACGAAGTATGTCACCATTATCTATAGTCGGTGTAGTTGTTAAATAGTTTTTTAATTCGCCTTGATGGCCGCTATCAAGGAGGTCATCCCTTCCGGGTTATCTACCACTTTTCCAAAAGTTTGAACCTTCAAACTGATGGAAGACCTTCTTATGTACGCCGTTGTTGTGCTTTTTAGTGACTGTGTGTGTTAGTATCTTGTTGTATGTCATCAAGGGAGGATTGTGATGTGTTGGGTGAGGGAGTGTTCTTAAGTTCGGCCTTGCACATGTTGAACACAGCTTCCTGCAGGAATACTTTTGTCATGTGGTACCTTTGCCCAATTCAATGTAATGTTGATCCGCATTCGGGAAATCTGTCAATCATTTCCAACAAGTAATGATCAACGACTTCTTTCATCATGGGATTGGGTGAATTATGTGATATTGACTGCAATTCGTCTTTCAGATCAAAGAGCTTCGGAATGACATGGACTATAGAGACCTCGTTCTCTGCACTTACAAGGCGGGAGAGTTCTTCAAATTTTTTGGTCCTTCAAAATGGTCCTTGAAGAAATTGGCTTATACTGTCCTTTAGGACATACTTTCAAAAAGTATTTAAAGTCATCGTTATCAACTACATTAAAAGGCAACATGACACTTGCTACCGACTGAGTCATTGCTACGACAACTTCCTTCTGTTGGCCGTCATTCCTAGACCATGGACTTTTGATGAGTACTCTCTTTGTTGGTGTTTTTTCACAGCACATTTTGTCTTTTCTTGGCCTCTTTCTAGATGACGTCGTGATAGTGGCTACTCTTGATGCTACATCACCAGAAGATGTTCCCACTTTAAAGTCCTTATCAGAGTCAGAGTTTGTATCGTCAGTTCCAACTGTGGATCTTGCTTTCGCCCTGGCCTCCCTTGCTTCTAGTGTTTCAAAGATAGTCTTGTGCTTTGTCCTCAGATGACCTCTTATCCCTGTTAAGCTCCCAATGTGCACCTTGTAATCCTCACCACACTCATTGCAGCTAGCCATATTTTCATTATTTATTGTGAAGTAGTCCCAAATTAAGGAAACTTTAGGCATCTTGAAGAAAAAAAAATTAATTTAGCTAGAAATAAAACTTCATTAAATATTATTTAAACAAATAATATTATGACTTAGAAATTGTTTTATAATTACAATATACAATATACACATATACAATATTTCACATATGTGTGTTCACATATACAATATTTTTTGTCACTTTAATTGTATTATTGAAGGTTTTTATCTAAGCTTTTTAATCTATTAATGCATTCATAAAGATTCATATATAATTAGGGTTCATTATTTCAAGTTTCACCAAAACCATTGAAAGCATATGATGGAGATTTGGCTATAAATGCGCCAATATTGTACAAATTTGTTTCGGCAATCGGTAATTAAATTTGTATATTTTATATTTTTCATTACTATAAATTAAATATGTCAAAAATTGTTACTTATCAATTTTGAAAAGGAGACAAATAATATGAATTTTCATCTGTTAAAGTTTAATTTATAATTATATCATATAATGTCCAGGAAATATAATGCCCACATCAGATATTGTTTCGTTACATTAAAATGCTCTAAATGTTTTAAAGCTTTTTGAAAATTTTGAAATTCTTTTTTCAAATTTTATTATGGATAATTATACATTTTTTTATACTGTGTTGCTTGTTCTCAATTTATCTAACAAACCATTTTTTCTATACGGCGAATAATCGACCCAAGATACAGAAACTAGTAGACACGTTGATGGAGTTCAAGGGCATATGGGGGATCATATTTCGGCTAACAAAATCTGTAGATGTTACAAAACCATATTATCGAACCAACAAGATTGAAATAAATGAGAAAGCAGTAGCCGGAATATGTTGTATACCTAAGTGCCGTTGTATTCAAAATCTTGTTCATCCCAAATTGGACATTGGATGTAAAGAGATACAGTCTGAATAATATTATCCTTTTGTTTCACTGGAAGGTGATTGATCTGCCGTAGAACGCCTCCATTGCGTATCTGTACACCGCACGGGGGAATGGAGGAGTGACATAATGTCTGTGTTTGATGAATAATTAATCCAATCCTTGTAACATTATTTTCGATGACAGAATGGTGTAGGTTGTTACAAAGTTCTCGTTGTAAAGAGGAGCAACATGGCACCGAAAGTTAGATTTTCTACTCATTGAGTCAGAGTTCAACTAACTGAACAATGTAACCCGGTGGAGAAAAAATAAAAATTGGTGGATGAGGATGAAGTTCGTGAACTACACGGTCTTTATACAATGTTGAATATGTTGAGTTACAGTGTGAAAATAATTTCGATGATAGTAAAGCAAACTGCTTTAGTATTGTTGTAATAAAAAACTGCAATCATTTAGTACCATACTCAGTCAGATCTGGTGTAGTTTAAAGACTTTAAGAATATCTTTGATAAACTGAAAGGGTATTATTGCAATCTTCAGCTTCTCTAGTTGCAAATCTGTTTGAAGAATGTTGATTGCAGTTAATATATATAAGGGATAAAAATAAGACGACGCGTTTTGAGATAATAATCCCATCATCAGGTCACAATATGCACAAGTCAAGCAAACTATACGGAAACATACCAAAATTAAATAATATTTAACACATTGACTGCTGTTGACATCATGCACCGAACGAACATAACAGGCGATACCAAGCCGCCAGAAATATATAAACTTTTCAGCCTTTTTAGCATTTAACACATTGAATGCTGAGTACGAGATATCTCGTACTTAGCGTCTTAGTAATGTAAGCCAAAGTACGATATATCTCGTACTTAGCGTCTAACTAATGAATATTGAAGTACGAGATATCTCGTACTCAGCATTCAATGTGTTAAGTAACAAATTATTGCATTAAAATAAATTTATTTCATTTTTCCTAAAAATTAGGCAAAATGCATTAAACTCTATCAATTCCATTTTTACTACCAAACCATTGGCAGCTATCTATTGTCATTTGAAAAAACAAAAATGCTTTCTCTATCGTTCCGTACTTTACGAGGTAACGGAGATGTACGATAAAGATGAGAACTGATAGCCAACCAAAAGCTAACCGGTGAAACTTCTCACACTCAATGCAATCAACTCAATTTTAGTCTTCACATCAAACCCAAAACAATCCGAAATTCGAGTGAAATGACTGACCAAATGGCAATCTGAGAGAACAGTGTGTTCTCATAATTGTATCAGGTTTGAGACTGGTGGCATTCAGTATAATAACACATTTAGTCAGTGCAAGACAATCACACATCGGTAAAATATATTTCGTTTTGAATTTCTTCGCTCTTTGTAAGTTCTAAAAATTATTAATTTTAACATTTTGCGAAAATTTTGATCAATTTGTAAACAACTTGGAAAGTAAGAAGAAATTCAATAAGAAATATATTTTGCTGATGTGTGATTGTCTTGCACTGACCAAATGTGTTATTATTGTTACAGGTCATGAATTAAACTTCAACCCCTACATATCTCGAATTATTAATGGGTTGACTGAAGATGATGCAGATCATCGATTACAATTCTCTTAGTTATTTCTTAATCAGTGCAAAGCAACTCCTGTTTAACTTTTTAGAATAGTGTGGTCTGATGAAGCCATATTCAAGCTGTCAGGTCACGTTAACAGACATAATTTTGTTTATAGGGCATCAGAAAATCCTCAACTAACAATTGAACAACACCTGATCAACCAAGAGTAACTTTATGGGTTTGGTGTAGAGATTTATTTTACGAAAAATTGCCAGTTCCTGACATTGTTTTGCATTTTTATATAATAATTTTATTTAAAAAATAAGAAACTGAGACATTTTGGTTAACTCAGAAAATTTATTTTTCAAGCATTTGCTGAATTAAATCGTAAAAAATAAGTATGTAGGAGCATTTTTAGAAGTGTCATTTTGTGTAATTGGTTTGTAATTGGAAATGACCTGTAATTGGAACATTACGATTAGGGACTTTATTATCGTTATGTTACCGTTGTTACCCTAAAATGTATTGTAAATATAATTATTCTAACTGTATAGTAACTTCATTGCTACTCTGTAAAGGTAAAAATGAATACAATTTTAGTTTCATTAACTAGTTATTTGTTGCTTGATCAGGTACTCGATTAATACATAATTTACTTCGTAACTTTTAATTTCTTTTTTTCAGACTATCTCTATCTGGATCCTGAACTTGGAATTCTTCGTTCAAACATCGCATTTTTAAAAGCTGACACAATTCAGACGATTATTATGGTATACTTATTATTAAAAGTTTTATTAAAATTTAATTTTTTTAAATGGTAAAATAGATTTTTGTGATTTATTTCAGTTTATTAACCACGATAATCAGACTAAATTAACATTAGTCTTTGAAACTTTTATATGAAAATTGTGATTATATAAACAGTCAAGTAATTGGGGTTTGTTTTAAAATATTTAACAGAGAAATTGAGTATTTCTATTTATTTTCGTTAACAATTTATTTTCGTTACAATTGATTATATTATTATTAATAATTTATCAATAAAGTCTCTCGTGACACTCTCCCAATAATTTTAAATCGATTTCACAGAATTTGAAATCATTTCTTCTTTTTTTTTACATTTTAAATTAAATTCGGCAATATTTCTCCCATTATCCAATCGAATACATTTTTATTATTTTGCAGACATAATGAGATGTCTCTCTCATGCATGTGGATTTACATTCATTAAATGTATATTTATTAACGAGATACGAAAGCAAACCGAGAGGTTTGGAGATTTACTACTAAACATATCAAAAATTTTATAAGATTATAAGATTAAATTTCGGAATCAAGTTTGTTAAAATAGATTATTTGAAATGTTTTAAACCCTCTGAATAAGAAACTCATAAAGTATACTTTGATTCAGATGGGTTATGATTGCCATTATGGGACGTAGTAGATTATTTTGCATTGATGTTATTCATGTTGTTACGTATAAAGAGTCAAGGAAACTGTTGGCCAATTATACTAAAAAAGGAGACTTATGAAATAAATCTCCGTCAAATCTCAGGATCGATTAATTTAAATTAAATCTGATAATTTAATTAATTTATTAAAATTCAATTAATTATTAACTTATTCAATAAAAACAACACGAGATTTGTAAGAATATTTTTTTATTAAATATTTATAAAAATATACACAAAATACAATTTTGTAAAGAAAATATAAAATAATATCCCTGTGTCACTTGTGGAATATTATGGGACTGAGAAACACCGTTCTTCAGTCGCAGTTAATTTAAGAATATGTAAATAAAAATTATTATTTTGATATATTACAATTACGAATTTATAGATTTTAAATATATTAATTTAAGAAGAAAATAAAACAAAAAAATCAAGGCGCAATCCTCACCGATACGTAATTAAATTCTCCTTTCGGCAATCGACAATTAATTCGAGAAATCTCCTGCACTAACAGCAACTGACAATTAACTCATTGGATTTTTGATGATCGACCGAAATAAACTCAATGGATAAGCTGGATTCTAACTCCGAGATTCTGCGTGAAGATATCGTATTATACACTTGCTATTTCTTTCTTGTGTCTTATATATTTTGCGGTACGGTGCGTGGCTCACGTAACAAAAGAAAATCGTGTGGCCTGTAAAAATTTGTTCACTGTGCGTAACAAGAATTGAAAAAACAAAATGCGCGTGGCCCGAACGAAGAAAAAATGAAATATGTGTGGCCACGCAATAGTAAAGTAATGTATATGAATGAAACATGTGTGGACACCGTAAAAAGCAAAGACGCACTATGCGTAATGATAATTTTTCAATAAAAATAAATAACATATTTAAAATTAAAATTTATTTTAAGTAAAATTATAAATAATATATATATATATATATATATATTGATAAAACGAAGTCCGGATGAAAATCTTCTTTTAATAACCAAAGTCATCCATTTAAAAATATATTTTACGACAATATATTTCTACGGATCTACCGTCATTTTCAGGTCACTAATTAATAATCAATTCACCTGTATATAAATACAAAAATGATGATTATGTAATCGATTGCATGAAATCATGCTAATCAAAAATTCTCAATAA
>MQRK01224641.1:29625-43724 GCA_001938485.1 Girardia tigrina
ACTAGAGATATCAAAAGAAACCATAAATTCACCTTCATTCTGTACTTTATAAGTAGAAATGAAATCAACAAATTCAAAACTATCACGACACAAAAATTCAGATGATAATAGAGGTTTTATATATATATATATATATATATATATATATATATATATAAATAAGGTAAACACAAATAAAATGAAAGGAAAAGCAAAGCACATACAAATCAGATAAGTCAATCAGAACAAAAATATAATAATACAATCCATTCGATAATTAATAATATTTACATAAAATCAAAAATAAAATAACAAAATTTAGAAAATGAAATAACAAAATTCATTATATTTACATGAAGCCCAACAATGTTGTCAATTATTACATATGATTCATAAATGGGATTCTCCAAGAAGGCCAGGGTATAAGAAGGGTTATTCTGATCGAACAAAGATAAACTGATATGGATGAACACGTGTGAACAAGCTTTTCACGATATGAATAAAGCACTCGTGACAGCCTCGATTATAGTATTACCGGACTTCACGAAAGAGTTTATCTTGGATACAGATTCCAGTTTTGACACTATAGGAGAAGTATTGTCACAATTAGGTTAATTGATAATAGAGCAGATGATCACTAATGACATGTTTGTGGTAGCGTCTTGAGTTTTGCGTCATCCTAAAATAGAAATGGTATTGTATCCATCCAGCTTGTGTTTCTGTGGTCGAGGATTTTGAGTGATATTTTAAAAGTGCGGTGAAATCGTTCCATAGATCTATTTGACTGTAGATTGAAAACCTGTGTGTGTATTTTTTCGAGCCTAACTTCTCTACCATAGCCTTAATTAATTTTGAATCAATTAGTCTGTGATCATGGATTTGGGAGAACAAATCGGCAAATCTACGTTGTAGTGTTCAAAAATAAAACTAAATTTACTTTATTAGGGTGAACCAAGTCTTTTCGTATTTTCTACGTCTTTTTGTTCAATTGTTTCTTATTACCAAATAAATATATTTTATATACATGTATTATATGTTTTTAAAGCTCTTGAACTGCTCTATCACAATATATATTAAAACTTCTAAGTAGTTGTTAATATATTTTTTATGGTCTTTCAGAAAAATCATGGAAAATTTTGAAATTCGTGTTTTTTTACGCCATTACTGGAAACAGGGCTTAAACGCAACTGCAGCAACAAAGAAGATATGTGAAGTTGAAGGCGATAATGTGGTCTCAGATCGTACGGCAAAAAATTGGTTCAAAAGGTTTAATGAAGGCGACATTGACCTTGGAGACAATGCACGTTCAGGCCGACAATTATCGTAGATTCCGAAGCAATTCGTGAAACCGTCGAGACAAATCCGTCAATAAGTACTCGCAGATTGTCGGCCGAATTTGATATTCCTCAAACATCTATTGTACGACACCTTCACGCTCGTGGTAAGGTCAATAGACGATGTCGAGAAATGCCTCATGAATTGACACAAATTCAAACCGAAAAGCGTTTCGAAACTTGTCAAAAATTGCTTGAAAATCAGCGCGATGACCGTTTCATCCGTCGAATTGTAACTTGCGATCAAAATTGGGTTTACTTCAGTAATCCAGACCAACAAAATCAATGGTTGGACACCGGACAAATGGCGAAACCGGTAGTGAAACGAGATCGTTTCTCAAGGAAGGCACTTTTGTGTGTTTGGTGGAATTTCGAAGGCGTGATTCACTTCGAGCTGGTTCCAAATGGTCGTACCATCGACGCAGACCTTTACTGCGCCTAACTTGATCGAATGGCGAAAAATACCACGCTTTGATCAATCGAAAGCGTGTTCTTCTACAACAGGACAATGCAAAACCGCACACCACAAAATAAACAAAGGAAAAAATCAAAAATCTCGACGCCTTTGAACTTCTTCCACACCCAGTGAAGTCCGGATCTTGCGCCATCCGACTATCACTTTTTCCGCTCTATGGCACACTTTCTTCGTGGTCGCAGCTTCAATAATCTGGCCGAGGTCGAAATCTGGTATCACCAGTTCTTCGCTTCTAAGAACAAGGATTGGTACCGCAGCGGGATCGCACAACTTGCCCATAGATAGGTTCAAACTATAGATTCAAATGGCCTTTACTTTGAAACTTAAATATTTTTTATATGTTATAAAATTATGTTTAAATTTTTAATAAAAAATACCCTGAAATCTCGTTATAAGCCTCTATTAGTTACTAAGCCCGAAGTTTAGTAAATATTTTCGGTCATCATAATTTTTCTAATTTCTTTACTAAGCCGCTACCTGATTTTTTATCTAAAATCTTTATCGCAGTGGTACTTTGATGGCTATGATTCCAGGAGGTCTAACTAAAATACTACCAGTCTTAGACATCAGTGTCAATAAATCGTCCAAATCACGTCTTCGTAGCAGGTGGGAAAATTGGCTCACAAACGGTTACAAAAATTATACAAAATCTGGAAATTTAAAGCGTGTATCAAACGAAGAAATTACAAAATGGATTTCAGAAGCATGGAATGAAGTTCCAGTCTCAACAATTACAAGTGGTTTCAAAAAGACAACAATCAAATTCTACGGTGCTGATGAAGAAGACCCAGATGATAACGATAATGACATGGAAACTAATGATGAAGAAATTCGTGATCAACTCATTGACATTTTAACGGATGAGAGAAACTTTGAAAGTGATGAGGAAGATGATGATAAAGATCAGATTTAAGTTTTTATATTAAAATAAAAAAAAATTTTTTAATTAAGTTTTCTAATTTCTTTACTAAGCCTTTACTTGATACTAAGCCTCTATTTTTTACTAAGCCTCTACCAAGCTGAAAAAAACTTTTTTTCTCTACTAAGCCTAAGGCTTATAACGAGATTTCAGGGTACGAAAAGACTTTTGGTTCATCCTAATATACAAAATTTTTATAGTCTGTAAAAAATTTTTAATTAATTTCTGAATAAAAAGAATCGTTGCTCATGTAGTGGTTGCTTTTTGTTCAAAATAAAAATAATTTAATTTAGAAAATCTTTTAATTTTCATTAATCTTTGTGAAGGACATGCTCACTCTAAATTTTTTTGAAACAATTAATTTTTATAAAGAATTTTCCAAAATAAGGGAATTTTTAAAATCAAAAGTTTTCTAAGCATTTATAATGTAAAAATATATCTTAATTAATTTTAAAAAGTTATTTTCGGAAATAATCGAATTTTAATGGTAGAGTAAAATAAAATTAATTGGGAAATAATGGATTTTTAAATAATTGATTTAAAAAAATATATAAAGACAAGGATAATTATGTTTGTACTAATTTTAAAAGTTATTCTAAACAATAAAATAATGAACTTTGTTACCAGAGATGTAAATTAAAAAAAACAGATAATTTTAAATTTTAAAGTCAATTTGAAATTCTGCAATTAAAGATTTGACAAATACTTAATTCTAAACAGTTTCGTAAAAAAAATAATTAAAACTTTTATCATTAACGTATCGTAATAATAATAAAAATTTGTAAATTACTGTAAAATACTGCAAATTATTTTTTGTATTTAAATTGAATCTAAAACAAATTGTATTTAAAATTGTATATTTTTGTATTTAAAATAATTTTAGGTAAAAAAATAGCTTATCAGTATTTATAATTCTATATTTTTATATAAAAATCGGGTCATAAAGAAAACAAAGAAAAGTTCCTCGACAAAAAATTGTTTGAATAATTTTTATTTGTGTTAAAAATAAAATTTGGTATTAATGAGTTATAATTTTTATCAAGAACCCAACAATCTTAAAAAAAATAAATATCAAGAATAATTAAGCCGAGATTTATTAAAAAAAATAACAACACAGTGTTGAAAATAAAAAATACAATTATAAAAAAATTTAAAACATTGAACAAAAATTAATAAAAAATTTTCAAGCCAATCAAAGTTTATTAATTTCGACGGTTTAACCGTCATCGTCAGAACAAATGATTTTCAAACGAAATTTACTTTTATAGTGCAGTTAATGATTATGTAAGCTATACTTCATAAGTACATCATTTAAAAACTCCCAACAAAATTCTAAAGAATGCAGTTTGAACGTTAATTTTAAGATTCAAATATCTTATATATAACGCTTCACATGTCACTCTCTCCCAATAATTTTTAAATTGAGTGCAGAGGATTTTAAAGTGTTGTGAATTTATGTCCCCTTTACAATGTCTTCTATGTCCAGCAATATTACTTCCACCTTCATTACGACTGTGTTCCTGGATTCTCTTACAGAGATGACATGAAGTCTCTCCAATGTATGTGGCATTAAACCCATTACATATATATTGATAAATGAGATCCGAACACAATCCTAATTGAGTTGGAGATTTATTGCCGAACATGCTTTCAATTTTTGGGGTACGGGATATTACTTTTAAACTTATTACTTACACTTTCAAAGTAGAATTTTATTATTCAATATTACTAACCCATTTCCCTTGTCAAATTTACAAATATTTAAATTTTTTTAATTAGATTTTTTAATATTAAAAATTTTTCATTACTTTGATTTTCATTTTGTTTTAAATATTTATTTTTACTATTAAAAAACACGTGTTTTAAATTTACAAATATATTTAATTCATCATCGGTTAAATCTATATTACTTAAGTTTAAAACGGTATTTTTAACATTAAATTTAAAAACACCAAACAATTTACTCAAATTAGACAAATTTGTATTCTGTGCAATAATTTTAGCATTAATGGCTTTATTAGAAGAATTTTCAGACATACTTATTCATAATTGATATCAAAAATCACCACTTACATTATTAAGGAGGTTTCGATTGATTGTCAGATGTCTGATAATTTCGTTTCGTCTTTACTTTTCTTTTTCCAACATTCATCTCAAGATCTTGTACTGAATTTTCCGAACTTCTTCATTCTCTAGGCATTCATAAAATTTCTTCTTAAATATAAAAGAAGAAATAATCCTCTCCTCGATACATGTCCCTAAAAAACTAATATCTAATTCTTTTCTTCTTAAAGAAGAAAATACTTTCAATTCCTTCTTGAAAGGCTGTATCGCATGAGGAAAATAATTGTGAATAAATTTGAATAAAATTGGCAAACTGTTGAATAAAAAATTTTCAAGCCAATCTCATTACCAATCTCATTTATCAATATATATGTAATGGGTTTAATGCCACATACATTGGAGAGACTTCATGTCATCTCTGTAAGAGAATCCAGGAACACAGTCGTAATGAAGGTGGAAGTAATATTACTGGACATAGAAGACATTGTAAAAGGGACATAAATTCACAACACTTTAAAATCCTCTGCACTCAATTTAAAAATTATTGGGAGAGAGTGACATGTGAAGCGTTATATATAAGATCTGTGGATCCTAAAATTAATGTTCAAACTGCATTCTTTAGAACTTTGTTGGGAGTTTTTAAATGATGTACTTATGAAGTATAGCTTATATAATCATTAACTGCACTATAAAAGTAAATTTCGTTTGAAAAATCATTTGTTCTGACGATGACGGTTAAACCGTCGAAATTAATAAACTTTGATTGGCTTGAAAATTTTTTATTCGACAGTTTGCTAATTTTATTCAAATTTATTTACAAAAATTAATAAGTTTGTTTAAATAAAGTAACATAATAATAAAAACATGACAGGCTAAAACGAACAATGGAATTCAATTATTTAATAAATATTTATATTGCGAAATGGATCATGTACATTTGCGTTGCAATAAATCATTTACGCATTTTTCATTTTATCGATTAATGTCGAATTTTTTCGTCCGGCATTACACTGAATGTCTTCGAGTTCCAATCCAAAATGTGGAAATATAGATTGTGTTTCTTCAATGAGCCACGACAGGATGGCATCCACGAAGTACACACGGAAACGCCATCCAAGATAGGTAAACAGATGGACACGCGGTTTTCCCTTTTGTTCCAGTTTCTGCAGGAATGTACCTCCGACCTGGGTCACTGCATCTCTGTGTGACTGTGGTGGATCATTTCCAATGCTTAACTACTAAAGCTCACATACAAGTGATCGAATAGAGATGGATGTTAACAAAAATGTAAACAAAACGTTTTTTTAATTAAAAACAATCGGTCTGAAAATAACAATTGTTTTAATATTCAAAAAATGATTTCACCAATTCAAAAATAGTTTGTTATTGTGTTGTAAATATATTTTCTTACCTCTCAAATAAAAAAATGCAGAATATCAAACTGTATTATTTCAAATTTAAAATATCTGTAATTATTAATACAGTCTCAAAGAATCAATTTTTAACTCATTAAAGAACGGAAACATTAAATTTTTTATCGGAAAATTTTTCTTCATCCAATAATGACACAGTCGACATTTTATTTGATATTTTACCATTTAATTCGTTTCTAAACGACATTGATTTATCGAAGGTCTTCGTTTTGTCTTCGCTCATTTCGACTTTCAATCGAAATTTGGATTCGATTTATTCGAATAATAAAAACGCGATCAATGAAAATCTCGTTTGGTTATCGACAGATTTCGATTTAATAGAAATTATCAATTTGTTGTATTCGAAAACCGATTGCGATTTGCGGATTTCATTGTTGATATTAACATCGATTACGGAAAATTCTTTAGCGAATATTTATATTCAAATAATCAATTAGAGAGATGACTTTCCGATCGGTTTTACGACCTTTGAATCGAAAATGGACAACAGAGTCCGTGACAGTGAGGGACGTGTGTACTCGAGACACGCTCGAGATCGCCATTTCTGCGAACTAGCAATCAATCAACATTTAAATCTTTCGTTGTTGATGAAGTTGCACACGGTGTCGACTGGCGCGGACGACCCCCATCTCACGGAATACCGGGAAATTGAGGTGAAATTGGTCGAGGGCGTGTTCTTCGATGGGTTGTTTATGGACATGAACGGGTGTGATGGCGGCCCCTACAACATTGCTCATACGCTATCAAAATATGGTACTATTTATGAGTCGGCTTTCGGTGCTTTCTTTGAAACATTGCAGTAACCGGCCACTCAAGATGAAACCCGAGACGATCGGGCCTCATTACCGAAGCTTTGATCCGCCGACACTTTACACGTAGAGAGCAAAATTTGATAGATTGTACTACTGCCAAACTCCTTACAACCACAGCCTTTTTTAATCTCTATCTTCAGTTTTACCAAGTCAGTGTGAAATGTCTAGAAACTCAACATTGTACAGAAATTAGTTTGAGCAGGGCTTACATTTTAACGTCCAAGTTTTAACATCAAGGCTCATGTGCCTCCCTGAACTCACATTTATTACAATTGCAATTTGGATCATCTTTATGGAAATCCGTAGTAGTGCTTTCACTCATATTCATCGATTAAAGTTTAATAATTTTCATCCCAAAATATAAACTAACTTGAACCTATATATTCTTTTAAAAATATTTACTACAAATAATATTAGTTAAAATTAAAATTACTATTAATCATTTAAAATTTACATTCATGATAGATTAAAAAGAAATTTGAATATTAAATCTAAATTTAAATAAATTAGTTACAAATAATAAGAATTAAAATAATAATCCGCGTTCTGAGTAGGAAAAACACAAAAAAGTCCAAAATCAAGACAAAACATCAACATTTCAAATATTTTGTCTCGCCGTCTCGGTGAATGGCTAGTGATTAATCTGACCGTTATTACAGGTTATAGTCGAATGTACGACGGATTAATAAAACATTCGTTAGGACGAGCATCGAGCAATGATTTATGAATTAATTTATTATGAATAAATTTATTGATTCAAATCCTGATATTTTTAATAGAAATAAACTTTTAAAACACGTTTTAAAAATTTTTATCGTGACTATTTAAAGAATATATTTTTACGTTAATATAAAATATAATATGAAATAAAAATAAATTACGTTAAATTTAATTACCGTAAGCGATTATAATTTTTTATTTGCTTTAAAAATAGTTTTAAAAATAGGTTTTAATATTTTAAATTTTTACAATTATCAAAATCCCGACCTTTCGAAATGTAAATTAACTACTTATAATTTTGTTAGAATGTTTTTCCCAAAAATGTTTTTAAAACAAAAATGCTGTTGTTATTTTGTCGAAATTTTTTTTATTTTACAATCGACAAATTATTTTTTATTCATTTAATATAAATTTTATTAAATAAAATGTTAAGATAATTTTTATAACATACCGTCTTTCTCGAAATATAAGATATTGTCTTATTAATTTTGGTGGTCTTATACTTGCATATTTTCTACTCAGATCTAATTTCATTTACTCTCAATATTCAGTTAAATTTCTGTTGCGAGACTCCTCAACGACATCCATTTTATATGTAACGTTTTCTTTTTTGGTTCATGAAGGGATGAAAAATGATTAATTTAAAATTACTTTTAAAAAACAAATTTTGTGTAACAATTTTTAAATTTTACATATTTTTTTTATTTTTGAAATTATCAAAAGATATCCCTTAAATAAATACTAGGTCTTATATTAAGGGATGTCTTATATTAATATTCCCAAAAAAGTCTTTAAATTTTGATCTAGGTCTTATATAAGGGGTGTCTTATATTTGGAGAAATATGGTATAAAAAAGTTTGCTTGCATAATAATTGTTTCATATGTTTATTTTTGTAGCATCATCTTCATTTTTTCAGGCTTATCAAAAAGACAATGTTGATAAAAAAGCCTCTGTGGATGTAAAAATAGTTATTTTAGTTCCAGTTTCCTTTTATCAAAAATTAGTGACAGTTTACTTTGAAGAAAATAAAATATCGGAATTAGTTATGTTAAACTATACGTCAGATCAAGTACGTAAAACTTATTTATTTATTTGGTTAATATTTTCTCTCAGAATAAAGCGGTAATCTTGACGATGGTGCCAATGCTTCCCAGATTTAAAATTTTGTAAATTTTATTAAATAAATATAATGATAATTAATTTTTGTGGTTCAAAAGTGTTTTTTTTCAAATCGCTAAAATTTCGGTTATGCCCTTTAGTGATTTTTTTTATCTTTTATTTTTGTAACGCGTTATTACGCAGAATATTATATATCATTATTGTTCCATTACTAAATCGGCTCTATTTCATTTGTTAGTATGATGTTTTCTATCATTTTTCGATGTTGCTGAAATACTTAATTAATCTGTTTCCTTCGATCATAAAATCAGATCCCGAAAGTGTTATATTAGTGATTTTGGACGACTGAAGACTTTTCTCAGTTGTTCCTCTGAGAATTTTTTTCTTGTGTATTAATTCATATTTTTCAAATGCAATATTTAAATTTTTTGATGTAATATTTAATTTTTAATGTAATTTAAAATTTGTATATATTGGGCCTCCCATCTCTTTCGAATGGTATTGAGTATAAGGCTCTTTAGAGGGTCCACCCAAACTAAAGTCCTTAAGGGTCCTTGATAGGCCTCCTACGGGGTCAGTGGTTTTCCGCCTCTGAGCAGTCGTTTTGCCAATGATGAAAGACCAACCATGGAACTTGGCCATATATACCTTTGGCTGTTACGGTGGAGGTGTAACAACTTCGAAATGGGCACTGAAAGTTTCCTTTTGCCTTCATGTCAAGTAATCGGTAGTCTCTATGAGTTTCCTCAGCGGCCTCTTAATTCTGGTTCTTCGGCATACCCCCAATTGCATCTGGCAACTAAGAATTGGATTTGTTGTTTTGACGATTGTCTTCTGTCGGTTCTTCCAAGTTGTCTCTTCCTTGGTGTATTGACTCTTCTGATTGTTCTTTTTGGTTCTTTTGATTATGAATTTACCCACACTGTATTCTTTTGGTGTTTTCTTCCTGTCTTCTCTCTTTTTGTTTTTTGCGTTGATTGTTTATTTGCAGTGGTTCGTTTCAAATGATCTCCTCCAATATGATCTTGTCTTAAATGTCTGTTGAGCTCTTTGATTTCAGCAAACGATTTGATGCATTGATCCATTTGGCAGTCGTGCGGTCGAAGTCTGGGCATGAGAAGTCTCATCATTTCTCTGGTGTCACTATCTCAGTTCAATTGTAGTGTTCGCAGAATCTTCTCAATTTTTACATCCACAGTTACTAGGTCTTCCCTCAGTACTATTCTACAAAAACTTTCAAAGTCAAACTGATCTCCAAATAGCCAGTTCAGGTCCACTTTGAGGCATTCTGTCATGTGTTGCTTCTTCCTCCACGTACTTTTTTTCCACCAATTAACTCACACTGACTGATCTGCTTCAGATTCTCTGAAAAATCACCCAGTTCTAGTTTGGTATGATATATTAATCTTCTCTTAGCTAAGATGTCCTTTGGATTCGGTAATCCAATATTTAATATTTCCATTCTGATCTTTTTTATACACTCCCAGTGCACTTCTAGTGCATAGATTATGGATAGCTGTTAACTCTTGGATGTGATCAACATTTGTTCTCCAGTTTTCATTGCTGTGGTAAACCAACGGGAACACAGCTAGCGATGATGTTCCTTTTGTTCCGGAGGGACAATTTATTATTCTTTAACATTGGTTACAGTGTTCTCAGCTTCGTTGCCCCTTTCTGAACTCTTGATCTGATCTCTTATCTCTTCCGGAATATCCTCCACATTCAATTATTGAGTCAAGTAAATGAACTCATCCACCCATTCAACTCCAGTCATGATTTCACTGCCTATCATTGCACATCTTGGACCATTGAGATTCATGATCTTCGTCTCCCCAAATGTTGATTTTCAGCCCCATGTTTAGAAATACTCTATTGAGTATCTTGAAGTTGTTTCGATGTTTCTATATTATCATCCAGTAAGCACAGATCGTCTGCCTATGCTAGTCCATTTAATGTTATTTCGTGCCCTTCTTTACATTTGACTCTGACTCCACCAGATAGTCCTTCCCGAACTGAAGTTTTCATTGCAAAATCGAATACTAAGTTTAACAGTAGAGGTCCAATCACACACCCTTGTCTGACCTCTTTTTCCATACTGAACAAGTTATTCCGAATATTATCTGTAAAACCTTCATGAAAATACATTATTATGTCCAGTATGCGTTTCTGTATCCCAATTCCTCTAAGACAGTCCCATAGTACTTGTCTAGGGACACTGTCGAATGCCTTTTTGAGGTCGATAAATATTGCATAAAATTCTTTGTTTCAGTATCTAGCTTCCTCTTGAATTTTCTGTAAAATTCCAATCGCATGTGCTGTACTTCTTTTTGATCTAAAACCAAATTGCCTTGAATCCAGTATTGATTCTAGATTCGGTATCAGTCTATTCGCAATGATTCTTGTCATGATTTTTCCGCATACATCCTGTAGAAAGATTCCTCTATAGTTTTTCAAGTCCTTTTTCGAACCTTTGCCTTTGTAAAGTATTACGACCTTCGCTGATTTCCAAGCCCCCTGGAATTCTGCCGTTCCCTCCAAAATCGGCAAGAAACATTGTAGTATCTTGAATGCTAACTGGTGGCCTGCCCATTTGAAGAGCCCGGGATGATACCGTTTGACCCAGCAGCTGTGTCATTCTTGAGTTGTTGAATAGCTCATCCAATTTCTACCACGTCCGGTACGTAGTTTATATCCAAGGCTTGCCTGTCTATGATCCAAATTTCGTATGTTTTGTCACTCTTTTTGAATAGACTTCTGAAATGCTCTGCCAACACTTCATCAGCTAAACTGCTTTGTACCGAACAGAGTGTTGTTTCTTTTGTCTTACTATTACAGAGAGTTCTCAGTTCTGTATATAATTTAGCTACTTTCCCTTCTTTTGCTCTGTTCATTATGTCTTCTATTTCCTTTCCAATCTTTTTGATTCTTCATTTTCCATTGTCGCAGACTTCAGAGTGTTTTCAGTCTTGCTAATTAAGTTTCTCTATCCTCAATGCTTAGGAGGCTCTAAAATTTTAATTATGTTGGGTTTAATGGATCAATTCAGAGAGTTTCAATTATGTTGAATGTACTTTATGTTGCTCTATTGAGAAATGAATTTTCGGAATTGTGATGACAGTTAAACTATTAGAGTTTATTATCTTTACTAATTTTAAATTTACTTTTATGTTTCATCATTAAATTTTATGTTTTATATTTAATGCAGCTCATCTGGACAAATTCTCGTTACTCAAGCTCTTAATTATGATATTCAAAATTTTTACAACTTTACCATAACCGGAAATGATGGAACTACAGTAAAATTAAAATTTCAAGCTGGACATTTTTATTAATTAAACTGTTTTCAGAGCGATGAAATGATCCTCCTTGTCTATATAAACAAAACTTCCTACACTAAACCAAGATTCCCACAATCATCATACTATTTTAATGGAGATATTATTACTGGACTCATTAATGGAATAGTCAGCGTTATCATTTCTAATCCTAATAGCACAATAATATTTGAGATACTTAAAGATTACGGGTTAGTATTTCTAGTTTTTTCCCACATCTTTTTCTATAAATAGCACTATCCGATACTCATTTAGAAAAAATCTTTACCTCTATTTAGTTCTTGATCAAAAGGAGTTGTCATTAACACAAAAAATAAAGTTGTAAAAGCACTATCCGATACTCATTTAGAAAAAGTCTTTACCTCTATTTAGTTCTTGATCAAAAGGAGTTGTCATTAACACAAAACTTTATTTCTGCCACAATTTAAGTTTTTTTAAACAAATATTTTCGAGGAACTTTTGCACTTTCTTTTTACACAAACCATTATAAATAAGAATTGATATAAATATAATTATGGTTATTGTATTTATTACGAATTAAAATTCTATACTTCTTTAATAAAAAATTATAAAGTGAATTTATTAAAATTTTGTCAAAAAGATTTTGTTGCATCTTTTATTAAATTTCAATTTTATTGTACATTTAAATTTATCTGTTTCTCAATTAAATTTCCCAATTCTATACAATAGCATTTTTCATTTCGTTTTCATAATAGTTTAAAAATTACTTTTAGATCTAATAAAATAACGTTTTGAAAATAGAATTTAAAATCTCAATTTCGTTTAATTTAACAAATTTTAAATTACCCCTTTTTTTAGATAAAACAAAATTATATTTCCATTAATAATTACGTTTTCCAAAATAAAATTAAAATCGCATTTTCATTTAAGTCGATTTAATTGTTTTACAATTATATTTTGTGTAATCTTCTTGCATTATTTAAATATTTGTTATTTAAATAGATAAAAGAAAACGAGATTTGAAAAATATATTAAAAACAAAATCTATCGATTTAAACAATCGATAAAAAAAATCATTATTTTTAATTTAACAAAATTAAAAATCATTATTTTTAATTCAACAAAAATTGAATTAAAAATAATTTATTAATAAAGTAAAGTTGTCACTTTACATATGCCCCTGAGGAAGAAGAGGAGTGTCCTGGCAAGTGAACGTCGGTTTGAGACGATCAATCGATGTTGTTTTGTGTTGGCCGTTTATATCCAGAACGAAGATCTTCATGTCTTCGGATCGGCGAAACACTTTATAAGGTCCTTCTTATGGTGATTTGAGAGAACCGATGATGTCCCTTCTTAACCAGACTTCCGTGCACGTTGATAATGCTGACGGAACAAAGATTTTTCGTGTCAGCTGTTTGTTTACAGCCGGGCTTGTAAAACCACGAATGGCTGTTTCTATATCTTCTTGGGAATAAGTCGATTGATTTTCACTGTCCAAGATAATATCTCCCGGGAGGTAAGTGGAAGAGCCGTGCAATAGTTTTGCCGGTGAGGCGTTTGATCCGGTTATCGTCGAGTTCCGCAGTCCGAGCAGTACAATAGGAAGATCGTGTGCCCACGATTGCTCTGCCGTACCCGAGTAGGTTTTGAGCGCGTTCTTTAGTGATCTGTGGAACCGCTCGATTTTTCCGTTGCACTCCGGGTGGTACGGTGTCGTATGGCGGTGTTCGATTCCGAATTTTTGGCACGTTTCTTTGAAATGATTTGAGAAGAATTATCTTCCTTGGTCAGTAATAACGATTTCTGGAGGACCGAATCGGCTGATTCACGGTGGCGAAACTTGACCGGCAAAATTATTCTTTTCTTGTGATTGATGAGGTCGATGAGCAATCCATTCTCTGTTCTGACATTAAAACTATTCCCTGAGAGTAATATAATCTTCTCTTT
>MQRK01224650.1:14082-31817 GCA_001938485.1 Girardia tigrina
AACGAAATAATACGTTCGATAGAGAATTTTTCAATGAATTTTTTGTCAGTGTTCCGCGTAAAAAAATTCATGTGAATTGTGTTCCGCGTTTTTAAATTAGTTGAGAACCACTGATTTAACCAATAATTTTAATATTAAGTATAGATTAATTTTGATTAATCTTGCAAACTAAACAAATTTCAAGTAACTTAGCAAAAATCGGAGAACATCAATAATTACCTGATCCAAAAATGAGTTTTAATACGATTAAAATGTGTGGTTTTCTCTGGAGCATTGTTTGGGCGATATCGCTCAAAATTGGGTGATCAAAAATAATGTATGGGCGATGAAAAAAGAACGCAGATTTAGTGGGCGTTTTATAATTTCATAATTCAACATTTATAATTTGTTAATTTATTGAAAATGTTACGACAGTTTTAATAAAAAATTCTTTTTCATTTTTGTAACATTTTATTTGATATTAAAATTCTGATCTAATATATTTAAGTAATTAAAAAATTATTAAATTATTATTATTATTTTATTAAATTGAAAATTACTTTATTTTGTTTGATTTTTTTTGCTTAAAATCAAAACAGACATATATTGCAACATGACAGAAAGACGTGCGAAAATTTCAAAAATAGATATAAATCAAAAGCTGTCACACGTGGAGTATCTAAAGTACAACTTTACGAAGTCTCCGCAAGATGATCATATTCCGCTTTGCCTCCTTTGTCAGAAATCATTTTCAACATCTAAAGAGGGTGCATCCAGATAAAGAAAATTCCGATGTCCAATTTCTTAACAAGCTACTGTCCGTTTTCGATGCTCGCTCAACTATTTCCTCCATCTTCAAATCGCATGTATCAATGTCATTAAAACATTTCGTTATTGCGACACGTCATTTCGAAATTACTACATTTCATTTTGAAAAGTTTAAATGTATAAATTTTGATAGTAATCATTATGGCAATCGGGTTCCAAAAAAATATAAAAATTGCAATTTTGACTTTATGTTATATATTTATTAAGTAAAATTTTTTATAAAAAATACTATATCTATTTAATTATTAATTAAACTTTATTTTAATAATCATGAATTAGTTAACGACAACAAATGATTCTTCACGTAGATAAAAAAAAGTAATCAAATTCAACGCATTTATTCATTTTTAATGTATATGATATTCTGGACTTAGAAGCAATAAAGAAATTTATGAAAAATATTTGAAATTGATTAAATTCAAATAAAGTTTCATGTTATGCTCTAATCATTTTTTATAACAACACTGTCCATGGAGGAACAAATAACTTTAGAAGAAGTGATAACTTTTATGAAGTTTTTCATCCTAACTCTAACAATGAATAGTTTTTTAGAGCAACTTATATTCCCCGCCTGATCGAAAACGCTTGGGGAGACATAATTACCGTCAGAAGGGTGCAGTAAATAGTGAAAGAATTTCATGATGGTAAATTTGATTCCTTTAAGCGCGAGAAGGATCTGGAAGACAGCGAACTTCTGCAGCTCAAGAAAATGTGGTCTTATTACATTCGTGGTCTTTTTAAGATGAATAATCTCGGAGAAAATTCTGAACGTTTTCGCAATTTATGATTATGTACGGTTAGAATCGAAAGTCGTCTGTGATAAAACAAATTTAAAAGAAATATTTACTCGTAAAAAAATTGATGAAATGCCAAGCATCCTTGGGTGCTCATGATAATGTTAATAACAAACAATTCTCTTCTGTTTGTTTGAAATAATTGAAATACAGTTGAATTCTGATTTATCGAAAACCTCGATTTAATGAACGTTGCCTTCCGATTTTAAAAAATCAGAACCCCGACTTAACGAAAATTTACATATGATATACCCGTTCTCTTTTGTAATTTATACGCAAATAATAAAATTAAATTCATCAATATTATTTTTTTTATATTTTAAACTGATGGTATATTTAAATATCCAAACTACAATTTAGTGAAGTAACATTTAATTTAATTTAATCGCATCGCTTAGGTGTAATTAAATCAAATACTCGATCGACCAACATGTTCAGGTGAATTTATTTAAGATAACTTTAACTTTGCGAATTGAATGGTAAATTTATGGGCTGTCGTTGGCTTTCATTTTAAGCTCTTTTAATTATATAAGCCTAATATGAAATAAACATATCAAATTAATATTTTTTATTCCTCTTCCAAATTCAATTTTTTCTTCATTTGTGTTTAGATTTTTAATTTTTGTTATGGAATCAACTGTAATTTCTGAAATATTCTCTGGTGGCGCTGTCTTCTGAATTTTCTGAACTGCAAAAATTTAAATTACAGCGCTGAGTATTTTCGATTTCAGATCTTTCTTTCCACCTAATACTACGTCATGTATTCAGTCCTGTAATCAAGGAATTATTGCAGCTTTTAAAATGCACTATAGAAGCGCCCTGGTAAAGCGCCTTCTTCATATTGAAGTAAAGAAATAATTGGTAGAATTCCACGTCAGCCTTTGGATGCTATGAATCTGGTGACAAAAGCATGAGATAGCCTTAGTTCAGTTACTATCGCTAATTGTTTTCAAAATGCAAGATTTCAACAAGAATTGCAAAATTTACGATTTTATTTTAACGATGTGCCATTATTTTCAAATTTAATTATAATAACAATAAATTGATTGTTTATTAAATTCATTTGTTTAGGTCGGCTGTTTGTGGATTTTGTTTTTAATTTAAACATCCTTTTCATATCGTACAAGTTTGTTGGTTGTTCCCGACTGATTCCAGATCCACAGAGCGGGAGGCCAAAACAATCATTTTACTTATTTTAAATTATTTGTTTACAAATTTTTTATTGTTTTAAACAATGTGACAGTGGCACTATAATTAATAAGAATTTCTTACGTTTTTTACTGTCATTTGTTTTATGTATTAATAAATGAATTTTAATCTCGACCTTAATCGTGACTCAATAAAAAAATTGTTGTTGATGTTAATATTCATTTGTTTAAATCAGTTGTTTGTCTATTCAGATTTTAATGTAAATACAACTTGTGCGCTGTCCATTGTGTTGTTGCTACAAGCTATCGCAGAAATAACCAATGTTGACAGTGACCAGCGCCAAGAAAGCGATGTCGAAGCTGGTGACGACGCCTGAGGAAATCGCGTAGATTACGAAAATTCGAGGAGATCGGCAGGTTCACCGATTCGATCAATTTCCGACATGAAGTTGGCAGTCGGGAGCGTTGTGACCGATATCGAGGTCGATTGTTGCGCTTGAAAGATTGTGAAGATTTCAGCGACCGGGTGAAGGGAGATTTGAAGAGATCCACAGGGTAACCAGTCCGATTGGTTTCCCGCTGGAAGTGATGATAGCGATAGGGAATGTGATGGCCGTTCTGAGGGCAATATATTGCCAGGATGCGGCAATTTAGACGAGCGAGATCGATGGATCGGCGGTCAGGGACGGCAGTACGCTCCATGGTGGGGTTCGATCGCGGATTTATCTCCTCGTGTTTTGCTAGAGCTGACAGGGACGCGAAGTTCGAGTTCCAGGATACGTATATAATGTTCTAGAAGAGGATTTTGTGAGATAATCATGCCGGGGTCCGTAAGCATGGATGGAATGGTGTTGACAGCGCTCCTGCTCGGCCAAATGGGACTCAGTCTATGGTCGCGCGCAGTAAAGGCGCCCGGAATCGACAGTTGTGAAAGCAGTTGATCAAAAGGTTGGTCACATAAAGGCCCAGCGGATCGCGAGAAGTCGCGCAGGCGACTGAGAAGCGTGTCGCGCGGATTTGAGACGTCATCGAGACATCACGATTAATTGCGAACTCATAATTGGGCATATCGGTGGAATAAGCGCAGCGGAAGAGGTCACAGCTGACGGACGAGCTTGGCATGATGATCAAGGAGGCAAGTAACGACCAAAGAGGAGCTGCAAGATTTGTGCCATACAAGAGAGAGAGCTCAATTCTGCGACGAGACTGGTTTTGCTGGCAGCTGTGCTGATGAGCTGTTGGGGCCTAGTGAAGCATTACTGGTGGTGATGCTTGAATCTCTGAGTAGAGTTTATTGAGGCCCGTAGAGAGCAACTTGTACCGGTAAGCTGGTTTGCTCTACTGCAAGGTGGAGGCGGGCACTTTTGAGGACAATTTATTTAGAAAATCGAGGAGTAATGTGTTGTTTATGATAATATTCATTTGTTTAAATCGGTTGTTTGCCGATTCAGATTTTAATTTAAATACAACTTGTGCGTTGTCCATTGTGTTAATGTTACAAAAATATTGAGTCAACTCAAGATAAATAAAACTGACCCGGTTTGTGACACGAATTGACTGACTTTAAGATGTAGTAAGTATTTAAATCAGATTTTTTAATATTGTTAACAATTGTCAATTGAGTGAATAGATGTTTTAATTTAACTTTCCTAAAACGTAATGTTCTTTTTCATCTAATTATTTTTTTAGAATTAAATTTTAATAAATTTAAAGTTTTTAAACTTATATTGATTTAAAATAAAAATTATTTTTGTAATAGTTTTTTTTTAATTTTACATAAATTTTATCAAATTCAAGTAAATTATATCAATTGTGTTTAAATTTTTTTAAATGGTGTTCTTAAAAGTACCATAATATCATTGATACTTCATGTGGAACCGATCGAACCGAATACGGGTCAAAGACTTATCTGAATCGATGTCGCGGCGAGAGCTTTATTCTCTGTGTTGGCAACTCACTGGCATTTACCCCATTGCGTTATGGTTACGGTTGGCGTGTTCAATCCTCAAACGAACTTCGGTGGGGGATTGGGATTCGCCGGTGGACGATTCTGTGGCTGAGAAGGTGAAATGGATTTTGGAAAGGTTAGAAGAAAATGACCCATGTCGTGGCACGTGGAGCATCGGCGATTGTAAATTCGGCACTTTGTGGTGTGATGCAAGCTCAATTGCGATGGGTGTATTACTTGAAGTTAATGGTAAAATTATCGAAGACGAGTCATGGTTGAGGAAAAAAAGACAATTCAAGGCATATAAATATCGCTGAGCTGGAGGCGGTCGTGAAAGGGCCTAATTTGTGAAATGGGGAATGACGGACATCACGATAAAGTGTGACAATAAATCAGTAGTCTCCTGGGTGAATGACGTGATCCCATGTAAATCTAGGTAGAATACGAGCGCCTTTTCAGAATTACTTATCAGACGGCGGTTAGCAATCATTAAGGAAATTTGTGATGATTTTAACATAATGATAAAGATAGAGTTTGTACCGAGCAGTTTGAATAAAGCGGATGATATGACGAGGATACCGAAAGCATTAAATAAAAACATATGCTGCATGGCCACCATAAGTGAAATTAAGAGATTAGACAACCTTCATAAGAAATGTCATTTGGGAGCGAAACGAATGAAATTTCTCTGCGGGATTGAAAACATTCAACGGATAAAGATATCACGAGCATGATTTCAAAATGTCAAAATGCCAGTCAATTGATCCCGCACCGGTAAAATGGAATCACGGTTGCGTGGCAGTAAGGGAGAATTGGTCTAGATTGGCAATTATAGGAAGCATTTAAGCTTAATCGATTGTGGACCATCCAGATTTGCGGTGAGATCAAACATTACAATTGCAGAGGTAGTATGGTATACAACAATTCGCCGTCGGAGAACAAAGAACCACCGAGTTGAAATCTATGAAACCCGTAAGCCATAAAAGTTACAATGAGATAGACAGCAGTACAAATGGTGCAATGTATTGTGACTATCAATTAGTCTGGGTGAAACCAATGGGAAGCACAAGGTTAAAGGGTCAAGGATTAAAAAAATATTCAAACTGTAGATATTTAGTGGATTGTAATGGGCCGAGGTTCCCTCGGCATGTTACTGATTTACGGCCGAGAAGAGTCGAATGCGAGAACGTGAAGAACACAGCTTTGTCTTGAGACACAGAGTCAGAAGTCGATGAACCAGCGATTACCCACATGAAGCCTGTGCGAAGAAGGCCTAAATACTTGGATGACTACGTCATTGATGGAGATTCGGGTATGAACGAATCTGGTGGGGATGTGGGATGAGATGATAATCGAAATTAATAATCATGTTAATTCGAATTTTATATTTTGTTTGAATATTCCGTTTATTGTGAAAAACGTTTTTTCTATTTAATACAATTTAGGAACTTGTTATTCATTGTCATTCTCTACAACATTTTGCCAGTTTTAAATTTTAAAGAAATAAATAATTTAAATAATTAAAAAGGAAAATTAAAAATTTAATTTAAGTAAATTAAAAAATATATATAAACAGAATAATTCGGTTTTGTTTCGATGTCAGAAACAGCGTCTTTGTCATTGATTATTCGGTGTTTTTTATTCAATAATTCGTTTTGAATCAACTTGTGAATCGATTTGTTTGTTGTGCCGATAAATCACGTGATTATTCGGTGAGTAGAATGCAGTTTGAATCAAATACAATACAATTATGTTAGTATGTATGGAAACTGGCTTTGTGGGATACGTTTTGAAAATGATTGGTGCGTGTGTGTGGTAAGTGTGTTTAATTTTTTGTAATTTTGTCAGAATTAAAATGAATAATAAAATTTTGAAAAAAACACGGTCTAGAATTTTGTTTAAATAATTCAAATAAAAAAATACATCACTTTAAATTGATAATTTACAAAGCGATAGATTATCTAGAAAATCTGCGAATCGATCCATTTAACGATATTAATAAACCGAGTGGAGTATTGGTCATGATCCACAAGTCGAATACGTATCCGTATATTAGGGAAAGTTTTATCGTCGATTCGTTGAAGCAATTTGATTTGAAAGCAACGACAAAATCGCATTTGAATTCGTTAAAAGGTGCGAATCTAATCGAAGTAATTTTATGTATTACGATATTAAAAAGAATTCGACGAACATGTTTGTCGGAAGACAAGGTGACTGTTGCATAAAATGGCGATTTTGGAAAAATATTGCTATTTGCCGTTTTGTTTTGATAAAATACAATTATCTAATTGTTTATTACAAGCCATCATTAATAATGAAAGAGTTTTTCGTCCAATTCTTCGTGTTTTGAGTTATCAAGCTGTTCAGCGGAGTTCTGGGATACGTTATTTTTCAAACAAGAAATAAATTATTTATTTAATTCATAATAAATGAAACATGCACAAATTCTTGGTTTAATTATTCTTCTTTCCAAACAAGTCTTTCAGACATCCTCATCTATAATAGAATCACCCAAAGACTCTTTTTCTAGCAGAGCCATCGATTCATCCAATCCAGAAGGTTCGTGAGTTTTACGGGAAGATCGAACAGGAGTGGTGGTTACTAAATCAACCTTATCGACTTGGTGTTCATATCCTGAAATTTTCGGCTTATATGTTTCGGCACTATGTTTCATAGTGAAACAGTACTTATTGATTGACTTACAACCGTACGAATACCATGGACAAGCAATTGTTAAATTTTTAATTATATTTTCTAAAGTAAAATTTTTGGCGACTTTTTGTGACTTGCATCTGCATGTGGGACACATATTATTTCCTTTAAACCTCGAATCGATACATTCTTCACAAAATGTGTGGCCACAATTTAACAACATAGGATTTTCGAAAATATCTTCGCAAATACTACAAATCAGATGTTCACGAATCTTTTTCGGATCTTTGAAGCAAGTGTTTTCGTCCAAAAGACTTCCATTTGAGTAAAACTTAATAAGTTTAATGTGGAGGCACGGTTTCCGAAGGTCCACCTAATATTTATTTATATGTATCTTTGAAGCATAATTATCATTTATTATATAGATATAAATTTTTTTATTATATTATTATCATTTAATTAATTATTATTTTAATCGCATAAAACGACTTATTGCCGTTAGAACGATGATAAAATAAATTAAGAAAATAAAAGAATGATCGATTTATCGAATACAAATTAAGTTGGGAAATTAAAATGTAATAGTAAGCGCTTGTCGTATGTGTTGTATGTTATAATTTAATTGTTAACTATTTGAATCGACAATGCAGCTTTCTTTGTTTTTTCTGTATTTTGTTGAATATTCATTATGCCGGAATAACGGAATAATCTCGTACAATCGCCTTCTTGTGGCGCAAAATGGTAGAATCGAAGAATATTTTAGAAGAGCGTTTGACTCTTTATTCTACCAAGCAAGAAACAGATCAATTGTTTTGTTTAATCTATCAATTGTTTTGTTAACCAATTACGGAAAATTAGTCAATATTGTGAATTCCTAACGATTTTTCCGGTGAAGCTCTCCACGGCATTTTCTGTTTGGGCCTCAAAGACGAAGTTAGAAATATAGTATGTCTTGATTTCGCCAAACAATACAAGCTAAGAAGAGATTATTCCCAGGCCATATCTGCTTTCCAATTGGAAGAAACTACAATTGAACCTCAGTTTCTCAATTAATGAACTGGACAATCATTCATCTCTTAATAAAATATTTTATGATTTGACTATGTATTCCTAAAAAAATATTGTCTCTACTAGTGAAATGTAAAATATTAAGAGTGACTGGTCTCGACCTTTTGCTCATAAAACATTATAGAGACTGGACTCATGACTCGCAAAATATTTTAGCGACTTGACTCTAAACTTGATTTTTAAATATTTAGGGCGACTCGATTCGAGAAAATAGTGACTCGACGACAACACTGGTGTCGTCTTCGTGTGATATAAAACTGTATGACATTAGAGATATAAGTTACGCAGGAAATGTGAATATATCGTTAAGTGCCCATCATCAAAAACAAAAAAACTTTGTGATAAAAAAATTTAAATCATGTCTTAGTGGCATCCCTATATCAATTAAATCTTGATCATAATATGTTCCTGGTCTAGTTGTTGGAGATTATTCAAGTTCACAAATCGATACACAGACGAAAACGATTGGGTCTGACCGATTGATGCCTCACTCGGGGTATTGGTAAACAGACGATTCCCTGAAACTCGTTAAGTGGACAACCGGAGCACGAACCAATCATCCAAGACAGGATAAATTGTCAAACAGATTGCGACCAGCAATAAGAAACCGCCAGGAATCGGTCACGGCTCCGACACGCAACAATGTGTCGATCGATGTTCACTGTACTCGATCGGTTCACAGCTGTCGTCGAATCGACTCCCAGCACATTAAAGAGATGCTGGTTGCCAAAGCTCGATCCGGTGATCAACACCTCACTTGGTTTCATGCTTGAGCTTCAATGCACCCTCCTATCTGTGTTGACGTGCTAGAACGAACTCATGTATTGAGGTCGCATGCAGTGAGCACCGACTAGCGAACCATACTGCTGGAGAAATGAAAACAACTTCCAACAACCCAATCACAAAAAAGTTCCGTCTGAGCAATTGAAAAACTTTAATAATAAATATTTTTGATTTTGAATGAAATTGGAGATAGATACTAAGATATTATTGGAGCTTCCTTGAAAAATATGAATATCTACTAAGGTATTCCCACATATCAAAACAATCTTCAGACAAGAGTTCTTTAATGAGTAAGAGGAAAATCATATTGTAATGGAATTTTTTATTACGATTGTTGCATAAATTATTGTACAAACGTTGAGTTAATCACGTAACTGTTTTTAGAGGAAAAAACAAATAATTTAAAAGAAGGCTACGAGTTGGACAGACATATTACCAGAAATAGAATTTGAAACAAACGCAACAAAACAGAAAACTGTTCTAAAAAAAATAATTTAATTAGATTTGTTTTATCGAATTGAATAAATGATTTTCGTAAATGAAAAAGTACAATTTTAAATAACAATAAAAGAAAGTGATTGAATATTGATCTAACTTGATTACTTCATTGCGTGATAAAATTCAGTCGAAAAGAAAGGAAAAAATATATTTCTATTAGATCAGTAAAATTTCATCCACCATCAATAACAAGCATTTTTTAAAAAACATTAATAATTATCAAAATAATTCAGTGAATGAATTCAATGATATGTTTGCATGTTCTGATGATTCTCAGAACATAAATGATTCTGGAAACCTAAAATGATTTAGTGAAAATCGATTTGGTAACCTCTAGTGATACTCGGGATCTCTACGTGAGTAAAAAATTTGAAGAATCTTAAATTGAATTAAAAAACTATCACTTCAATAAAGACTTATTCGGTATTGTTTTGAGTGGCCTTGAAGCCCTACAAAAGATTACCGATTTACAGTGATATACCATTTCCAAATCATTATCATATTTTAAAAAATTTATAAATATAAAAAAGATTTTTTTTCAGTATTGATAAATATTTTTCGATAATTATATTCGTGTTTAAATAAGATACCTCATTTTAATAAATTTAAAATTCATTAATCTCGAACGATATATTTAGAAATTATATATAGAAATTTTCAATCTAAACATTTCGATTAAATGTAAGTAAATATTTTTTTTCAATATCTTTTACTTATAAAATTTTAATTTAGTCGTAGATATTACTAATTATGAAAAGCATAATATCTGGAGACGATGACACTGCTAAAGTAACTAATCGATTCAGCAATTTCCTTGTTAATACCGAAGATGGTGACACTCCAGAGCCAAATCTAAGATCGAAATGACAAGTTATTGATGAGAATATTAAAAAAATTTTTGATCAAAATGGTGTGCGTTAACGATCGACCATTGCCGGATGCTGTTAAGAGTTTACACTTAAACTACCAAACAGCGTCTGTGATTATTCGCAGATACCGTTCAATCGGTGCATTTCAAGGAACATCACGAGGAGACTCACGAAATGTAGCATTTACACAGGAAGAATTCAGTAAAATTCGTCGATCAGTGTCTCTATTCTGGAAACTGCAAAACTGATTACAATGCCTGTTCTGCTGGTGTACGTGCTTTATTTGATGTGATGTATTATTTAAGCGATTGGAACATTGATAAAACAATTTGTACTAATGTTCAAATGGGTGGTCGCAGTTGTGAGGGGGAATCTGAGTTAATTGGCTTCCTTAATTTGTCAATAATGAAAGAGGTATCTAATTTATGCTTCCAGAAATACAAATGCTTCAAAGTACTCGGGGAAGGAAGATATTCTTATCGACTTGGTGAGATAAGATTTTGTTCATCCATTCGACCCGGAAACAAGCCACCAATTTCACGGTGCTGCAACCGATCTGCGCCTGCTCTGTCATCATATTTAAATAAATGTTTTTTTAATTAATTTGTTAAAAAATTATATAATTATTAATTCTCAATAACTTAAAATAATCATAAAAAATGTCTGATAAGATATAAATTACTTTGAAGTTCAAACTTGATGCTGTTCAATGCGCATTCGATTCTTTAAATTGAAAAAAAAGCTGCAGAGCAGTGTCAAGTTCACAAAAAAATTTTTTCTCTTTGAAATAATCTAAGATATTACGGAATCAATGCTTAGCATGGAATCTAAAGTTATTAAAGTTCTTAAAGGTATATTTAAGACTATTTTGAAGAAATTTAAAGGTCTTCCAGTTTATGAATTATAAATTATTTGTGAAGCGAGATAACTTCATATTTTCCAGCAATAACGAAAAACTCTCATTAATCAAATTGTGATTGGTGTGTAAATGAAAAATAACGAGGTTAAAAGGTTTTGTTTAGGGTATGGAAGAATTGGATGTTTTTTGTAATAGCACGCTCTATTGTTTCCACTGTTTTTAATTCTTGACACACTTATATTGATTTTGATTTTTAACAATATTGTTTTTTTAAATACAATACTTAAATTGCTTATAAGAAAAACAATTTCTAACATTATACAATTTTAAATATTGAAAAATATTTAAAATTAAAAGTTTTTAAAATTTTTCTTCCTTTATTATTATTAGTTATAGATGAGTACAAATCACAATATAGGTGACCAACTTGAAATATTCGAAATATAGATCAAACAGCCAGTTTTCTGCTTTAGACATTCGAATATATGGTTCCAATAGATGAAACCTCAATTCATTCATTTAGGTATATTGTGTAACATAACTAAATTACACTTCCACTTTATCCAAAGAGACCGTTATTGGCACATCTTATAAAGTCATTACAGCAAAATTAGGAGAAGCTTAAAAGTCGCATCATGATCACGAAAAAAAAATTCCTAGGGGAGGTAATATAAATTGTAACTTTCAAATACGACGCTACAACGAAAAAAACAAATGGGGATTCTCCAAAGCATGCAAAATAACCTACCATTTACCATTATAACTTAAAATGGCAACCTTAAACGATTTTGAAAAATGAAAATAAATATTAAAAAATCTCAAATTAACAATTTTCATGTTATGAATATTAGAAAAACTCTATAAAACACAAAAAAACAATAATAAAAATAAATAAGTATCACTAAAAAAATGACAAATTTACCCGTGCAAAATATACTTTATTTGATTATTAAAACAAACTTTTAAGCTTTATAAATTTTTTTCAATATAACGCAAAAAATTGAAAAATATTTTTTTTTGAAGTCATTTATGGAAAATTTTTAAAAAGTACACTCGATCATTTTTCTTACCAATTTACAGATTATTTATATTATATATATATATATATATATATATATATATTTGTATATATGGAATTCCACATATTTTACTTGACTTTTTAATATAAAATTTGACTGTTATTTTAATGTAATAATTTTTTTCTTAAATAATGTATTTTATCTTTTCGTGAAGAATAATTTAAAATACGTTTAAAAGTCCTAATTTGTATAGAATTGTTATATAAAAGAAAATAGAATATATCATTTCAATAATAGAAGTTGGATTTTTGCCAAGTCTTAATTTCAAATCTATTGCGAATATAATTCAAATATGCGACATTTATTAACAATTAAAAATTTTAAAAATCAATTTTTCCATACTTAACCGCTCCTATAATATTACGGTTTTTAACTTTAAAAAAATGAATTCCTGTCATAAATCGATGAAATTTTGTTAGAAAGCATTTAAAGCATGTTCTTTTCCTCTTGGTTGTAAAAACAGGTCACCCAGCAATGAAAATTACGATTCGTCGATTATGTAATTATGTTACTGGTACTAATAATACGTGTGGCTTTTCTGCAAATCTTTTTAAACTTAGATTAAATTTTTTAGAACTTTAGAAAATTTTGGAAAATTCCTGAATATTTTAAAAGACTTAAGAACATTTTGGAATATTCTATAACATTTTATACTGTGTATATATAGCTGTTCATCTATTTTTCGAAACGAAAACAGCCTAACCATGGTAACAAATCTAAGAAGGTGAAATCCATCAAAAATACAAAAATTTTATAGTATAATAAATATTATTGTTCAAACAGAAGCAACACAGGGTGTCCTACAAGCCTAGCGATAGTAGCATTTAGAAGAACAAGGATGTCTGCACCAATAATCTTAAACAATTTGAAAAATAGTTTCTTTGAAGAAAATATCCATTGGGTCATCCAACTCATCATCTCACTATTCTGGTTTTCAGGATTCTAACTCTGGTAACAGTGAATATGAAATCGATGAAGAAGAAGATGAAACTGCTTCTACACTAAGCAGAAAACATAATAAAAGCCAAATTGCAGTCAACTTGGTGACCTTCACAAGAATATCAACAAACAAAGCTTTTAACATATACAAGCAATTTGCTTGTGAAGGCATGGACATCCCAACTCCTTTTCAATCAGTTATTTACAAGTCAACAATGAAAGAGGCAATCAATCTGAAGGATGAACGGATTGAAAAGTTGTATATGGAAAGTTGTTCCTAACACTTTTATGCCAATCACATCGACTTAATCGATTTTCAAGTGTTCGTCCTTAAAAGTCAAAGAAGAGAAATTAAATTTGTCTTGTGCTTGGAAGATGGCAGAGCAAAAGCTATTGCTCAAGGAATTTCTAAAAAAGTCCTCGATGAATTTTACGTATGGAATTCAATACAGATGATTTTTGCAGATACTACAAGCGGTAACACTGAAAAAAAAGAATTGTATTGTTGTAAGATGTCAACAAATGTTTACAGAGAAAATCAACAGCAAGCAATAGTTAATCAGTTGTCAAAATCATGTATTACGTGGAATCCTCTGTTTGGTGATGGATGCAGAACATGGAAGTAAAATACTATCGCCAAATATCGAATATTCATTTGTATCTCAACAATTCCACTCGGGACAAAACCAAGTCGAAGCCGGCAATAGAAGTAGGGGAAAATTGTATGAGAAAAAAACATCTGCACTATCGATCGGCACTGTACCACGTTAACTATGGAAATGGGTGCCGTTACCATGGAAACAGTGCAAAGAGTGCTAATCGATCGTTACACAGTGCTCAAATGTGCCATTTGATAGACCACAGCAGGCTACAGAGGCTGCACATGTGCAAGTGTGCAAAAATCGATAAATTCAAATTTTTACAATTTTTCAAACAGCAATTTATTTTGATTGGTTCATTGTATTTGGTGCACATTTTGATCATCTATCCAACTGTGCAATTAGAAATTGATATATTGATTTATTTTTCCTGTAATAAAGTTTTAATTGAAAAGTAAAGTCGAATGCTCATATGGTTTAGAGGTCGAATGAAGTACAATATCAAAATTCTGTATCAACACAAGTAGGGGAAAATGTATATTCTCCCCTCATGACCCTCCGGGGGAGGCTGTAACCATGACAACGGTTACCATGGCAACGTTCGCGATTACCATAGCAATCGTCACGGTTACCATAACAACGGTCACGGTTATCATAGCAACGATCGCGTTTACCGTAGCAGCGGTCATGGTTACTATGAGGGGTTAGTTTTAAGTTTCGCCAAAATAGTTTATTATTTTTTTTAATTTGAAAATTTAAAAGAAATAAATTAATAATTACAATGTAAGTAAAAATATGATAATAAATACTTATTTAAAATATGTTTTCAGTAATAACGTTTAACATATTTTAATAAAAGTTATAGAATAAGCTAAGTAAATTTTAATTAACGGATTAATATTTTCAGAAATAATTTTTTAATAAAATGGTTATTGTAAATTTAAATTAATTAGTTTTATGATTAAGTTTCGTAAGAATGTAAAATTTGGTTACATTAAAAATTTTTAAATTTTTGTAAGAAAATGTAAATAATTTAAGGGTAAAATTTTTGTAAAAAATATAAGATTATATATTGTAAAATTCTTTGTAAAAAATATAAGATTAATTAAGATTTAATATTGTAAAATTTTTGTAAAAAAAATGTAAGATTATTTTAGATTTAAATTTTGTATATTTTCAAAATTTAATCGAAAAAATTAATGAACTAATTTTGGGCGAAATAATTGAATTAACAAGAAATTTGTTTAAGTATATGAATTGTAAATATTAATAAATTTTTGGTGGTGTTGAATTATGGCTTTAGAATGTGATAATAATGAAAGTGGGATAAACGCTACTTACAGTTACAATAGGAGCGGTCACGGTTACCATAGCAGCGGTCAAGGTTACAATAGCAACGGTCGCGATTACCATAACAACGGTTCCGGTTCTCTTGGAAACGCTTCTGATTGGTTCCCGGTACCCTAGCAACGGTCGCGATCACCCTAACCTAGGCAGTAACTGTTGCGGTTACCATAGCAACGATCGCGGTTACCATATCAACGGCCACGGTTACCATAGCAGCGGTCACGGTTACCATAGCAACGGTTCCGGTTCACTTAGAAACGCTTCTCATTGGTTCATGGTACCCTAGCAACGGTCACAATTACACAAAAAACACTTCTGATTTGTCGGCGGCTCCCTAGCAACGGTCGCGATCACCCTAGCCTAGACAGAAACTGTAGTGGTTACCATAGTAACGGTTCCGGTTCACTTGGTGATGGTAACCAAGGTCTCAGTTACTATAGCAATGGTAACCAAGGAACGATACAGTGATTCAAGGCGGTTGTAACCATGGTAACAGTAACCGCATCATTTGCAACCGTGACCCTATCACTAAGGACCGTAGAAAAAAGTGCTAATCGATAGTGCACATTGTGCCGCACATTTTTAATGTGCTAGCACAGTGCTTTTCAAGTTGCACATGTGCAAAAGTGAAAAAATCAATACATAATTTTTTTTTAAAGTACTAGTGTCAAAAATCGATATCATGTGTTTGATGCACATTTTGATTCTCTTTCTGAATATGCAATTAGAATTTTCATATATTGATTATTTTTCCCTATAATTGGCATAATGTGCAAATTTACGCCAAGTGCACATCGATTTTAGATGCACAAGAAAGCAGAATATCAAAAAAGTGCTGATGCACTTGAATAGTAAGATATAAACGTACATTCTGATTCCACATTAACATTTTCGAAAAAGTGCTGAAATATCGATTTTTCGAACAATTCTGAAATTATCAAAAAAGTGCTCAAAAATTGATTTTTTCGTATATATATGAAACCAATATGATATATGTGTGTTGTTTACCATCAAACAATACTTCATGAATTGCTCAATGTACCTCATCATCAATTACAAGTACCATGATTACCATAACCAAGATACATACCATTTGCTTTTACATGTAAAAACGACATGTATAAAACTCTTATTGTACTTCATACATCAATATAATACATAACATCTGTACAATCATCTAAAGTACACAAGTATAATCACAAGTATCATGGTTACCGTAACCATGATACATAACATTTTAATATTATATATATATATATATTATATATACATATTATTATTATATTATATATTATACTATATATTATATTATATTATATATATATATATTATATTATATTATATATTATATTATATTATAAGGTGTGTTCACTAAAAAAGTGCACAAGTTTTAAAACCATCATAACTTTTCAATTGGTCGTTTTTGGGGTGCACAAGGTGGATTCGAATCTTATTTGACAAATGGAATTTTTGTTGTCCTCTATGCACTTCAGACTTGCTTTGGCGTAGTGACAAGAAGCAAGATCTGACCAGAAGATGAAGTGACCAGCTGGGTATTTCTCATTCAGATAAGGAAGCAAACGTTTCGTTAAGCACGAATGAGATATAAATATCCGAATTAGAAGCTACAGATTTCAATTTCCTGATGTACAGGTTTCAAATGCCTCGTCTGGAAACAGTTGCCCAAACCAAAACTTTTACTGTGAATTTCTCTCGAAATTTAATACGAATATTATCAGGTACATCACCGAACTTCTTTTGGTCCAAATAATAACCCGATGCCATTGCTCCGGTGAGTGTAAAATACGACTCATCATCAAGTACAAAGTCGGTTTTGGTATTTTCCACAACAATTTTAGCGAGATTTTGAAACCTGGCTTTCTGGCGAATAATCTGTGTCGGAGTAGCCTTTGGGGCTTCTTTCCCCTTTTGAAACACTATGTTATTAGTCTTGAGCATCTTATGCACGTAAGACTTTGAAACATTCATTTCTCTACCTAACTTTCTCACACTTTGTCCAACAGTCAAAGTTGCATGCTGCAGAAGTCTCTTCCTTTTGTCTGACGTCATTTTAACAGGTTTCCTTCCACTTCCTACTTTTCTTTCAATGCTGCCGGTCTTCTCATAGCGTTGTATTATTGCATATATACCTCTTCTGGAAAAATGAATGCCAGTAAACTTTGTCACAGTCTCACTTTTACTGTGCGTTTTGAAAAAATTGATTAAATCTTCATGTCGTTTTGAAATCATTATAATTGTCTCTAAAATAAAACATATTAAACCAAAAATTTTAAATACCTGCTTTACTATTTCTAACCTATTAAAACAAATATTTAAATTCCAAA
>MQRK01224651.1:0-11955 GCA_001938485.1 Girardia tigrina
TTAAATATTTTTAAAAATTAAAAATTATATAATAAATGAAAATCATAAAAAAAGTAAAATATTTATTTAAAAATAAAAAATATCTTAGAATTAAAAATGTCAAGAAAACAAAAATATTAGATATTAATAAAATTTTGGTGTTTAAAAAAATGAATTCGGATATAGACGTTGCAACCACTTCTCACATATATAAAGCAATAATTATAATAAATTCAAATAACGGGTGCGCAGGCAAAATCTGGACAAATCTTAAACCACCATTGGGAAAAGACGAAATAAAATTTCCAGAAGCTGTTTATATTTTATTGAAGGGCAAGATGTGTTAGGTATTTAAAATCTTTAATCTTTAATCTGACTCCAATTAATCAGAAAGGACTTCCAACATAAATATATAAATGAATGAACACAAATTCTTTTTTAAAACTTTATTTTCTAATAACACAAAATAGCACACAGCTTTATATTGTTAAATTCAGTAGAATCAAAAGACGTATTCACAAACGGATATTCGATGTGAGTTTATCAGATCACAGTTTATTAATTTTCAAACTATAAATCTTCTAAACGAACGATAACCGTTAAACCCTTAAAGTTAAATGAACTTTATTCTCCTAACGAAATATTATGCAAGAAACCCCCTACCCAATGTGATTCATACTGCAATTTGATTGGATGTTCCATTTATTTTTAATTTACTGATAGTATGTATTTTTGATATGTCCAGATTTTGCCTGCACACCAGTTAATATCAATTAAAAAAAATTGAAGCCTACTAAAGTTTATTAATTTCGACAATTTATTTTGATGTCATCAGTACATCATTTAAAAATTCCCAACAAAGTTATAGAGAATGTAGTTTGAACGTTAATTATTATTAATTGTTATTAATTAAGAGAAGCGGTTTTTATGAGACGGAGATTTACAGAAAGAGAACTGACAGGGGTTTTTATACTACACCATACAGTTTCTGATAATCTTAATATTATCTTAATGTAATGACAGCCTTAATAAATTAAATAAAGTATTATGTGATAACTGATATTCAACATAAATAGTGGAGAAAATAGCAAAGGAAACTATTGATAAAAGTAATAATACTAAAATTACAGATGTTCAAGATCAAGATCAATCTTGTAACACTATTAATAAAAGTTCATAAGTTGGATATGTTCTATCTGTACCATATTCAGAGGGGTTCAAAATATTAAAAAAATTTTTAAAAGCGTTAGGTAATGCGATAAGTTTAAAAATAATATCCCGTACCCGAAAAATTGAAAGTATGTTCGGCAATAAATCTGTGATGCAGTTATGATTGTGTTATGACCTCCTTTACTAGTATACATGTAATGGGTATAACACACAGACATTGGGGAGTCTTCACGTCATCTCTGTAAGAAAATCCAGGAACATTGCAGGACATAGAAGACATAGTAAAGGAGACATGAATTCACAACACTTTAAAATTCTGTGCACTATATTTAAGAATTATTGGGAGAAAAGGATATGAGGCGTTATATACAGTGTTTCTTTGAGCCTAACGGTTTTGGGAGGGAACCTCGTTTTCTAGGGGGTGTTGGAATTTCGTTGTTTTTTAATTGATTGCATGAGTTGGTATTACACCTATATAATTAACCTTGATATACAATCGACAAGTTAACACAAACACCAAAGGTAAAAGATTTATTAGTAACTAATGCACAATATAGTATTAGCGCATAAAAGGGATGCAAATTCGTCTCTCCTTTTTTCTATGCCAAATGCGAAGAATTTCCCATGCTTCCTTATCAGAAAGCGTATCCTTTTCCTCGATGGAAATGAGCGTACAAGCTTCTAGATTTGAGAGAGAGAGTCGCTGTTTAAGTCGCGTTTCGATTCGGTTCATTGGACTAAAGGACCTCTCGACAGTAGGCGTACCCAAAGTCACTGGATAATAATTGAAGCTAATATTGAAAGATTTGGAAAGTTTTTTTGTAGTTGCCTCTGTATTTTACAACTCCTGTAAAACTTATAAAGATTTCTTTTGGCTCACTTTTAAGGTGAAGATAACCAAGACAAAAAAACAGAGTAGTTCTTCCTCGCAGATCAGTCGCCTCATCAGCCATGACAGACAGATAGGGTACACCAATATTGTTTTTTAAAAAGACTCGCATGTGTTCTTTGAAAGCAACAAGAAACTCACAAGGAATATTGTGGGACATATAAGTAGCATTTCGAGGACAGAGCTCCTGTCATTGCTTTATGCGCCCACTACCATCTAGCTCATTGCATGATTCATCAGTCTGCCCTACTTTGTAGTGTGCGGTATTTCCTCTTAAAGCAGTCAATATGCTACCTTTAAATAGTCTACTAGACGTTCTTGGTTCTCTTGCATTAGACCTTAGTTCTCTTTCTATATGAAATTGATTGAAAACAGTTCCATGAACTCCCCATTTACTTTTAAGTGTGTATGTGTGCTGTTTTTTTGCTCCATTATTTGCATAATATGTCATTATATGAGTCTCATTACTTGAAAACATTTGGATGTTTATTGCAAAATATAGCTTATAATTGAAAATCTTTGAGGGGGGAATCTTAAAATTTTGGGGGGAATGTTCCAAACAGGATAGTCGAAATTAATAAACTTTAGTTAGCTTCAAATTTTTTATTTGATAAATAGACAATTGTATTAAAATGTATTCCCAGAATCAAATTATTCTTTAATATTTGAATAACTACGTTCTTGGTTTTATCTTGATCTCAAATTTTAAAAATGCAAATATCGAACACAATTGTTCAATTTATTCCGAATAATACAATCTTTATTATCAGTGGTGTCGCTAGGGTTGGTGTCACCCAGTGCGGTAAAGTCACGGTAAAGTGTGGAGACAGTGGAGCCCAATCCGCTCATCATGCATTGTAAATGCATTTTTATAGGGTATCTACAGTAGCTATGTACCGGCACCGTTCGAATGATTTCACAACATGTCAACGAACGTGTGCATTACTTTATCATAGCATAAAATTACTGGTACAATCAAATCAACATGAAATGACGTAATAATATTTCTAAACCGGAAACTGACGTCATTGACTCCGAATACCCTGTGTTTTTTAGTTAACCTTAGTTTAACCTCGAGTTATTTATACAGGGTTATTTCCGCGATGTATTTTTGATTTGGTGACACCCACTGAGATTGTGTCACCCGGTGCTGTCCGCACCCGCCTAGTGACGCTACTGTTTATTATCATTTAAAAAACAAATCTGTTTCGAATTAAATTTTCATTCAAGGATCCATATGCTTTAAAAAACAAGTGCACAATCGTTTCATTATGGGGATATCCTTTTTTAAAGATGTTTTTGAGGCACGAACTTGTTTTGTAGAATTGGACGGCTATTGAACAATATACTGATTTGAGAGATTATAACAAAAACAATCAGCACGTATAAAATTTTCATTGGAATGAGAGAATTCGATGACTTGGATAAATTTTAGAGTAGTTAAAATGGAAACTGATTAGGGAAATCGAAATTCTTTCTGTACCCAATAATTATTAAAAAAAATTTATGTTTAAAAAACAATAATTTTCTTTAATTAGCATTTTTTTCATATATTTTTGTTGCAAAGATAAGTAATTAATCACAATAAGTTTTTGTGATTTTAAGTCATACCCTACCTAAACAATGGTCATGGTTCATAAATAATTATGTTTCTTTTTTATGCATTGTTTATGTATTTCTTCATTTTAAATAGATATTATGCAAACACTGAAAGCCACAACACAATTTTATTTATTATAATTGTATGGTGTACAATGCTTAACATTTCATGGCTGAATAAAGGATTACGAATTAAAAGTAGTGTTATTTAAAGTTCATATAAGGCAGTAATAGTCAACCTGCTTCATACCGCCCACTAGTGGGGGACAGGGAGTTTTTGGAGATTTTCTTCCGATATACAAAGATTTTTCCTGTTGTTTCAAAAATAATTGTTTTTTAAAAACAGTATATTTTGTTGAACATATTTTTTAAGAACATTTTTATTTACTACGCATATTCGATTTCTAGCTTTTCAGATATACGTTGCGTTATGATGTACAAAGATTCAAAGCGATAAAAAGGCTTGAATAATGCGTGCAGATTATTTGCTCTTATATTCATCGCCAAACTTATTGTTTGTACAGGTGTTTATTGCTTCTTTGTATTCTTATTAATAGGAATATTTACTAAACATCACACAAAAAGAGTCAGAAGCACATTGTTTGCTATTATTGTTTTACACTACTACTTAAAATCTTTTAAATTGCTGCAGTTTAATAGAATAAACAACTTACAGAAATTTAATTTAAGATGTACAACGAATTTAGTTTTTCTCTTATGCACGTTCGGAATTAGCCCACTCCGGTTTAGATAAACAAACCATAATTCATGTCTTTAAGGGAATAATTGGCAAAATATTTCCATGTAGGTGCGATACTATGTATATAAGGTACTTAGTTATGATGTAGTAAGTTATTATATAAATTTTTGTAGTGTGCTCGAATATTGCATTTGTATGCTTTAATTTTCCTTAACTCTATTTTCTAAATTGTTTAAATCTTCAAACTTTATCAATTATCAATACTGTGGAAGAAGTGGGTGGTACAAATATTTTACAATCCATAGAGGTGAAAAAGTAGGTGGTAGGTGTAAAAAGTTAAACTACCCCTGATATAGGGTATCAATAAAGGGTTGAAAAGAAACATGCTTAAATTATTTCTTTAAGAACTTGAAATCTCTTTTATGTTATCCACAGAAAGATTTTTGAGAAACTAACGAACGTAAAATTAGAAAAGGCTGATATTAAATAAAACTGTGCGAACAGTAGTCAATTAGATTATATGGGTAAAATTTCGGTGGATGTAGAAATTAAAGAAAAACGGAGAAATATAACGTTCATTGTAGTAAATGACGTAAAACCAGACATAATATGAGGAATAGAATTGCAGATGGGGTTTGGAACCGAGTTACCTTGGAAAAAGAAAGAAAATGTTGTGAATGAACAATTTTATCAGGTATGTAACTTAGAAGCTAAATTTGGACGTAAGGTTACAAACGAGGAAAGATTCAAAAGAGCTGAAGAAATTAGGAAAATTGCAGATAAACCAAAGATTGTTGATATTGTTAAAAAACATCAAGGAGTTTTTATGGCTGATAAATGGGATATCGGATGTACGACGATGCTTAAACATAAAATAGACACGACAGGACCTCCAATTAACCGTAGACCACATAGACAACCAGTTAATCCGGAAGAAAAGATTGATGAGACTATTAAGAATTTGTGGGAAAACTACATTATTAAGAAATGTAATTCACCACGGAATACACCGATGATTTGTGTATGGAAGAAAGAGAAGAATGATGTTAGAATTTGCTTGGATTTTAGACAGCTAAACCTAGTCACGGAGAGACAGGCATTTCCTATGCCAAATATGATAGAAATGACGGACAAATTGTATGGAACCAGATATTTCACATCAATTGATCTAGGCAATGCATACTACCTGGTCGAACTAGAGGAAGATTCAAAGCTAAAATCGATATTTTCCACAAAGTTAGGACAATTTTGTTTCAATAGAATGCCGTTTGGTATAGCTGCAGCACCGGAAACGTTTCAGGAACTCATGACAAAGGTTCTCGGAGGCATAGAACAGACAGTGGTATATTTAGATGACATTCTTATATTTTCAAAATCGTTTGAGCAACATTACGAAATTTTGGATAAAGTATTAGATCAACTTTGGAAAGTAGGTTTAAAAATTAATGCGGAAAGGGCCATAACCTAGAAACGGAAGTTAAATTTTTGGGACATGTAATTAATGGTAAAGGTATACAAGCGGACCCATCTAAATTAGAAGCCATAAAGACATTTGAAAAACTAAAATGTGTAAAGAATCTAAGAAGTTTCCTTGGAATTTGCAATTATTACAGACGATTTATTAAGGAATACGCAACAAAGGCCAAGACATTGGAACAACTGTGTGGATTGAACAAGAAGAAATTGTATGGACAGACGCATGTGATGTAGCATTTGCAGAGATGAAAGTGGCTTTAACAACACCACCGATTCTAGGATTCCCAGACTTCCAAAAAGAATTTATACTGGACAGTGATGCCAGTTTCGACACGATCGGAGCAGTGTTATCCCAATGAGACAAGGACGGACGTGAGAGAGTTATTGCATATGCTTTTGTCAATATAATTGTAGTTGGGTGTAAAAGACAATTTAACAACAAGCGTTCACAAACTTTTGCACCTGACTGTATATTTATATATATGTAGATGAAACTAGTTATTCCATTCCTTTTATTAGCTTACATCCTATATACATAATGGTATGTATCCATGAAATTTAGAAACCTATTTTTGAAGGCAATTTTCTCAAAACTTTGGACACTTACTCATTCTCGATTACATCAAATTATAATGTGAAAATTTGATCGAAAAAAACTTTTTAAGGTCTCAGAATTGGGAAAAAATGGTCCCATAGGAGTTCCTGAACAATATTAATTGACAAAGATATACTTACAAATTATAAGTAGTTTATATTAATTTTTTATTGTGTTTTTTTTAAATTAATTTTTTTTAATTGTAACTTTGTTGGCAAAGTAGAGTTCTGTCTGCATTATTTTTTTGGTTTACTAGTTTGGTTACGACTATTCATTTAAAGGGAGTATAATAAATATCACACAAAACAGATTAGACTGAGAAAAAACGAATTACTACTGGGACAAACTAACATTTGGTGTTCTCACAGAAAATTTCTTAGTATGCATTCGTATATTTTGTCGAAAATATTTCTAACATGACTTAAAATACTATTGGAAAAAATATTTAAATTTTATGAAAAAATTTTTTATGAATATAATGAAAAAAGTTATCTTTTACGTTTTGATTTGGACATTTAATTGTTTCTTCGGACGTCATTAACATGAGTACATTAACATGATAATATCAATATGAGTTTTTAAACATTTATTAACATCACAAGCGCCTTCACTATTTGACATTTTTCTTGATTAATATATTTCTAAATTCATACTAATTATTAAGAACATTTTGATAATTCGCGTTTGAACTTTTATTACAATCACATTTAGAATCATTATGACTCTCAGAAAGTCTTTCATCGTTTGTCATCATTCTAATTGGTTTTCTTATTTTCATTTTCAATCATGATTATTCGAACAATTTTTCTAAGTCATTTTTTTAATATATTAATTAATATTAATTAAAAATAATAAATTTTACCATTTCTCAATAAATCCCAAAACAATAAAAATGTCATCAAATTATTAAAAATACATTTAATTTAAATTTTACCAAAAAATATTAAACCTAATTTTAATTGTGAAAATAAAAATATGAACTTATAAAATGATTATTTTAATTATGTTCGAATAGTCAATCACTTTAAATTTAAATAAAAAAATACCAATTTCCATCTGGGTGGGAGAATCACCATTCTAAATTCAACATACTTAAATCAACATACAATATGATTAAAAATTGATTAAAACCTCAAAAAATGGCGGGAACTTATTCCTCAACCTAATATATTAAAATTTTAAATTACATTAAAAATTAAATAATACAATCAAAATTATTTTAAATCTTTTTACTTTAAAATTAAATTAAATTATTTTTAATTAGTAGGAATCAAAGAAAATACCAATCATCCATCTGTGTAGGAGAGGCACAATCCGAATCAACACACAACATGCACAATATCAACAAACAATTCAAAACATTCCTCACATGACTTACAACCTTTCAAGATTTAAGATTGCCAAGGAAATGAACGAAATTCATATTGATAGAATATGAAATCCGGTAATTATTTATAGTTATACCTCTTATTCATAATATGTTATGCATGATTTTATTTATTTAATAAATAATAAAAGATATTTTTTTAGATAAAGAGAGATCCTTACAGCTACCAGATCTTTATTTGTATGAATATGATAAAGACAGAGGAAAAAGGGAATCTTCAAGTGCATGGAAGCAGTGGAATTATGATGATATAGATAAATTGAACAATGATTCCAGCGATGATTGTCGTAATGATAGTTGCGAAGAATTTAATGATTCTCCAAATGATAATTATCTAGAGAACAATAAAGATTCTGTTAACGGTGCTAGTTGTATTATAAATCCCAAATTAAGTCGAAATTCGTCTATCCATTCCTATAGTAGAATTCTACCAGTTGGGAAATTCGCTACTCAAAAGTTCCATATTGTCCAGGACGAAGAAGAGTTAGTTAATTGTCCAAATATTGAGGATTTGAATGGAACTCCAATATGTAATCTTGAATACACCAAAGAGTTCGATTGCATAGCAGAATCAGTTACCATTGATATATGTAATTTGAACAGCGTTAAAATTAACATAAATATATTAGTTAATAAATATTCAAAGAAAAATCTATTAGATAAACCTTGGAATAAAAAAACAATAGATATTTCGAGGACAGTAGATTTGGATTTAAAAAGAAGCGGCCAAGTAGCAAAAATAGAAACCCTGTTAAACGAAGTAAAGAAAGGAGATTCTGGGACCATCTCATTTAGACCTTCAGTCTATAGACTTACTTATGATAACATACAACTATCGGGACAAGCGGCGTTCAAAGTATTTCAAGCAATAATGGACATAGCTGAAAATGAAGAATCTTCAAAGGTTTCGTGTTCTGACAAAAAGAGAAACCAATTTACACCGAAATACCTTTTGGCTGCTCTTCAAAATTTTAATTCGTTGTACTTTTAATATTTCTACTTATGCAACATTAAATTTAATTTATAATTGATTTAATAAATATTTTTTTATAAATAATAAAAATTGGAAAATTGTTGTTAGAGTGTTACTCGAATAATTCTTTTTCATGTATAAAAAGTTTTATGTCTCCTACTTTATTCTCTTCAGGTTCCAATTTGATCTCTTACCTTTGATCTCCATCAAGTTATCAGCAATTTGTGATTCTGTTGGGATATTCTTTTTATATTTAATATTTGTGATTTTACACAATTTTTTTCTCAAATTAGCTCTCGTAACGTTTTATGAAAGACTATTTGGTATTACATTTTTATTCTTTTGCCTTCAGAAAAAAATGTATCATAAATCAGTTGTTGTTAAGTATTATTTTAACGAGTCATCTTACTATCAATAGTTAGTAATATCAACTTAGTATTATTTTAATAGGTCTAAACTTATAACAAACAAAGTGTTTTCGGGAAATTTTAATACATTACTATCATATGATTAAACTGCTGTAGAAAGCCATCGGATTTTAGAAAACGTTTACGGTGTTCATGCTTTAGCTGATCAAACGTTTTGAAGGTGGTTTTAACGATTCAAGAGTGGTTATTTCGACTTGAAAAACAAAGAACGAACTGGAAAGCCAAAAAGTTTGAAGATAAAGAATGGAGGCATTACTGAGGAGAACTTAACTCATACGTTTGAAAAGTTGTCCATATTGTTAAGAGTTGCCTTGTCAACAGTAGGAAAACGACTTAAAGAGCTAAGAATGATTCAAAAGGAAGAAAATGTGTCCTATACGAATTAAAACCAAAGGACGTTGAAAAGTGTATTTTAACTTGCGATTTTCTGCTTCAAAGGTGCAAGAGGAAACATTTTTTACATTAGACTGTTACTGTTGAAAGAAAGTGGATATATTATGGTAAGAAAATCATGGGTTAAGCCTGGACATCAATAATCATCAATACTAAAACATAATATTCATGAATCTAAGCTCTTTCTATGCAATTGGTTGGTTCAACAGAGTGTGTTTTATTAGGAATTACATAACCCAAATGAAATCATCGCTGGAGATCGTTATCGACTACAAATGATACAATTGAGTCGTTTATGGAAGGAGAAACGGACGGAATAGAGAGAAAGACACGAAAAATTATTTTGCTGCACCCAAATACTAGACAACCTGTCTCAAAACGAGTGAAGGCGTACTTGAAAACACTAAAATGGGAAGTTCTATCCTTTGAATTATCACCGGCTCCGGTAGATGGCTCATGGTTTATAAGCGGAGAAATTTACTTCTTACAAAAAATGCCAAAATTCAATTAATTCGTGTTTTAGACAGGGTATCCATCTTCTACCAGAAAGATGGGACAAGATGGTAGCAAATGATGAACAATATTTTTAGACATGTATTTCTATATTTAAATTTAAAATAAATAAATAGTCCTTTGTATCTTGAAAAATCGCTACGACTTAATTCCAACACCAAATATTTGATTACTCACTTATTTCTATTTCAATAACTTTGATTTATCAGAAGTACTCTGACTATCAAACGTTTAAGAATTTACCACCATTGATATTTCAAATATTTAAATTTTTAAACCCTAAACTGCATCATTTTTTTCACTTGATAGAGGAAATGTGCCTTTTTAAAACATAATGCGGTCTCAAGTCCATGTCCTCTCATCTTTGAAAAAAATATTAGTTTCTGGCTTAGATAGCCTTTTAAAGTATAATCTTGTGGAAGTAAAAAGAATGCATTTATGACCAAGTTATATCTATGTTTTAAAAGTGACTGATATGACAAATTGTGCAGTGTTTGGTTGAAATTCTTTTTGGTGATCTCCACTTGATTTTTGTTTCTATCTTGAAAACTCCTTTACCATTGTTACTGGAAAAAAGACTCTGAATTTATTTTCAGATAAGACATTTTCTATTTCATGTATCTATGGTTCAAAACCTTTCATTTTCAAGATAACATAACTCTTACGGTGATTTCAAATTTATTATTTGCAGAATTTATATACTTTTGAATATATTCTATTTCAATTATGCTATTGATCTTGAAATCAAAATTTAATTTAAAATATTAAAAAAAATTAAATTACGTTTCAAAATTTTAATCTTTTTTTAAATTATTAAAATTTTAATCATTTTTAAATTATTAAAATTTTTCAGCGGAAAGAAAATTAATTAATTCCTCATAATACTCATCATGCGATCTTTCATATTTTTTTACTGTCTTTTTTATTTTATTCTTTTTTATATTTTATATTTTTTATATTTTTTATATTTTTTATATTCTTTTTTATTTATCAAATATTTTGTTTTCTTTTGTTTCATTCCAGTGAAACTATTTCCATTGAACTTATTTCTTTTTCAGGTTCCTTCTGAGTTTAAACTTAGTCTGTTAGCCCTGACGAACTTAAAGATTTAAAAAATTTTAAAATAGCATAAAATATAAATTATTTAAAGAGATTATTATTTAAAAGTGTCAATAACGATTAACACATAATTTATTAAAATAAATTATAATCTAAAAAATAGTTAATAAGTTTAAAAAATTTATAACGTTATAAGATATAGATTTTAAAATTTTAATAAATATAAAATAGTTTTAATAAGAAATAAGAATTTAAAATTAATAAATTGCAATAAGGTTTTAATAAAAATATAAAGGATTTGAATTTAATAATTTACGACAAGATTTTAATAAAAAAATAAGAATTTAATAATACTAAAATAATTAAGTTGAGATAAAGTTTTTAATAAAAAATATTTACAAACATTTATGACGATTATAAAATCATATTTATATTTATACTTATTTATTTCTGATTCTTACAAAATAAGAAAATAGTTCCTTGAAAAATTGTTTTAAAAATCGTTATTATTATAGAAATATATTTTTAGGTGATATGACTTCAATTAATGATTTCGAACCTAACAGAGTCCATTGTGAGTTATTGGTTTTCCTTTATTTCATAATCATTATTTTTATACTATGAATTTCGATTTCGTTAATTTTTTAAGTCGGAATTCACATTTTTCTTTTAAATAAACTAGTATTAGGTTGTTCGATATGAAACGGGTCAAAATTAAAGTAAAATGTAAATCGATTTTTTTTAAATAATAACATTTTATTTTTAATCAAAATATCCCCCCATGTTGTCAACAC